>SJYT01054755.1:61793-168744 GCA_006410635.1 Cephalophus harveyi | reverse complement strand
CCTGCATCATCTGCCCCCTCTTCCTACCGCCTCCTGTCTGGAACCCAGCTGTCAGTTCACTGTATGAGTGTTTCTGTTTTCTTGTGTTTGTTCGTTTGCTTTGTTCATTCGAAATAAGTCTTCGTCTGACTTGTGTTGCTCAGCGTAATTCCCTTCAGGTCTGTCCACGTTGCTGCGAATGGCAAGATCGCATTCTTTTTTATGGCCGAGCAGTAACCCGTTGTTGTACACATGTGCCCCAAACGGATAAAGAAGATGGGGACACCTGGTCTGTTGATGGACATTAGGTTGCTTCCATGGCTTGGCTGTTGTAAGTAATGCTGCCGTGAACCTGGGGTGCACATATCTTTTCAAATTAGCATTTCTGTTTTGTTTGGGAAAATGCCCAGAAGTGGAATTTCTGGATTGTGTGTTGGTTCTGGTTTTAATTTTTTGAGGACCCTTCCCTTTGTGTTCTCTAGCGGGTGTGCCCGATTGCATTCCCAGTGCACCCCCAGTGCAGGAGGGCTCTCCACGCCCTGGCCAGCAGCACTTGTTACTTGTTGTCTTTTTGATAATACCCATTTTAACAGGTTTCAGGTGATACCTCATTGTGGTTTTGATTTGCATTTCCCTGATCATTGGTGATAAGCATCTTTTCAAATGCCTGTTGGCCATCTGCACTTTCTCTTTGGAAAAAAATGTCTATTCCGTTTTTCTGTCCATTTTGAGTTATTTTTCTATATTTCATGAGAAAGCAACACAGTTTCGTCCTTTTGCATGTAGTTATGCACTTTTCCCAACACCATGTATTGGAGAGGCTGTCTTTTCCCTATTGTAATTCCTGCCTCCTTCATTGTAGTTTAATTGGCCGTATAAGGGCGGGCGTATTTCTGGGTTCTCCTTTCTGTTCTGCTGACCGAAGCTTCTCTCTTTGTGCCGGTACAGTACTGGTTTGATTGCTATAGCTGTGCAGTATAGTTTAAAATCAGGATGTGATGCCTCCAGCTTTGTTCTTTCTCCACATTGTTTGGTTGTTGGTGGTCTTTTGTATTTCCATACAAACTTAGAAATTATTTATTATAATTCTGTGGAGAATGCCATTGGTACTTTGATAGGGATTGCATTGAATCATAGATTGTGAATATGGTCATTTTAATTACACTGATTTTTCCAATCTATGAGCACTTCTATCTTTCCATTTGTTTGTGTTGTCTTTAATTTATTTGATCAATATATTGTAGTTCTCCAAGTACAGGACCTTTTTTTACCTCCTTGGTTAACTTTATGTCTGGGAATTTTTTTTTTGTTTTGGATGCAGTTCTAAATGGGACTGTTTCCTTAATCTCTCTTTCTTACAATTTCTTGTTAGTGTATAAGACTACAACAGATATCTGCATATTAATTTTGTATCCTGCTGCTGCTGCTGCTGCTGCCAAGTTGCTTCAGCCATGTCCGACTCTGTGCAACCCCATAGACGGCAGCCCACCAGTCTCCCCCAACCCTGGGATTCTCTAGGCAAGAACACTGGAGTGGGTTGCCATTTCCTTCTCCAGTGCATGAAAGTGAAAAGTGAAAGAGAAGTCTCTCGGTCGTGTCTGACTCTTAGTGACTCCATGGACTGCAGCCCACCAGGCTCCTCTGTCCATGGGATTCTCCAGGCAAGAGCACTGGGGTGGAGTGCCATTGCCTTCCCCGTTTGTGTCTTGCAACTGAACTGAATTCATTTATTAGTTCTAAGGGTTTTTAGCATCTTTAGGGCTTTCTATATAGTGCTGCACTCAATCTGCCAGCAAATTTGGAAAACTCAGCAGTGGCCACAGGACTGGAAAAGGTCAGTTTTCATTCCAATTCCAAAGAAAGGCAATGCAAAAGAATGCTCCAACTACCGCACAATTGCACTCATCTCACATGCTAGTAAAGTAATGCTCAAAATCCTCCAAGCCAGGCTTCAGCAATACGTGAACCGTGAACTCCCTGATGTTCAAGCTGGCTTTAGAAAAGGCAGAGGAACCAGAGATCAAATTGCCAACATCCGCTGGATCATGGAAAAAGCAAGAGAGTTCCAGAAAAACATCTACTTCTGCTTTATTTGCGAAGAGTTGACTCATTGGAAAAGACTGTGATGCTGGAAGGGATTGGGGGCAGGAGGAGAAGGGGACGACCGAGGATGAGATGGCTGGATGGCATCACGGACTCGATGGACGTGAGTCTGAGTGAACTCCGGGAGATAGTGATGGACAGGGAGGCCTGGCGTGCTGCGATTCATGGGATCACAAAGAGTCGGACACGACTGAGCGACTGAACGGAACTGAACTGATATAGTGTCATGCCATCTACAAATAGTGATAGTTTTACTTCTTCCTTTCCGATTTGGATTCCTTTCCTTTTATTATTTTTCTTGTCTTATTGCTGTGGCTAGGAGTTTCAATACTATGTTGAATGAAAGTGGCAAGAGTGGACATCCTGGTCTTATTTCTCACCTTAGAGGAAATGCTTTCAACTTTTCATCACTAACCGTGATGTTGGCTGTAGGTTTTTCATATATGGCTTGTATTATGTTGAGGTATGTTCTCTTTATACCCACTTTGTTGAGTTTTTGTATTATAAGGGGTTGTTGAAGTTTTTCAAAAGCTTTTCCTATTGAGATGATCATATGGTTTTTATTTTTCAATTTGTTAATGTGGTATATCACATTGATTTGCAGATATTGGACCATCCTTGTATTTCTGGGCTGAATCTCGCTTAATCATGTTTGTGATCGCTTTAATATATTCTTGAATTTGGTTGGCTAGTATTTTGTTGAGAATTTTTGCCTCTGTGTTCACCAGTGATATTAGCCTGTAATTTTCTTTTCTTTCTTCCTTGCTTCCTTTCTCTTTTTGTGACGTCTGGTTTTGGTATCAGGGTGATATTGGCTTCATGAAATAAGTTCAGAAGTATTTCTTCTTCGATTTTATGGAATAGTTTGAAAAGGATTAGTGTGAACTTCTCTAGTGGCTCAGTGGTGAAGAATCTGCCTTCAATGCAGGAGACCCGGGTTTGATCTTGGATCGGAAAGATCCCCTGGAGAAGGGAACGGCTACCCACTCCAGTATTCCTTGCCTGGAGAGTTCCACGGACAGAGGAGCCGGGTGGGCTGCATGGGGTCAGAGAGTGGGCCGGGGCTGAGTGACTAGCGCTTTCCTCATTTCACACGCTCTTCTTTAAATGTTAGACTCACCTGTGCAGCATTCTGTTCCCGGGCTTTGCTTCCTGGGAGCCTTATGATTATTGATTCGGTTTCACTCTGGCAGTCTGTCTACGCATTTTTTGTTTCTCCGTAAGTCAGTCCTGGGAGAGTGTGCATTTCTTGGAATTTATCTCTTTCTTCTGGGCTGCCCGTTTTATAGTCACACGACTGTTCCCAGTAGTCTCTGTGACCCTCTTACTTCTGTGGTGTTGGTTGTAACCTCTCTTTCCTTTCTGACCTTATTTGGGCCCTCTTTTTCTTTTTTTTTCTCCTGGATGAGTCTGGCTAAAGCTTTACCAATTTTATCTTTTTGAAGAACCAGCTCTTTAGTTCCACTGATCTTATTTTGGTCACACTATGCAGGTTTCAAGACCTCAGTTCCCCACTGGGGGATGGAACTCAGGTCGCGGTGGTGAAAGCGCCAAATCTTAACCATGAGACCCCCAGGGAACCCCCTCACCGATCTCCTCTGTTGGATTTTAGTTTCTTATTTCATTTATTTCTGCTGCGGTCTTTATAAATTCTTTTCTGCTACTCACTTAACAGGTTTGTGTGTAGGAGCACTTTGCGAGCTGACCGGCAGCACAGATGATCGTCCGTGAGCCTAGGTTGGTGCTTGGACAGCTTTGCTGGTGCTCTGAGCAGTGGGGTGTCATCTGGATGACGTGGGTGCTGAGCGTGGCGTGTAGGGCACATGCTTGTGAGAAGGTGGAGGGGCGAGGACAGGGTGGCTGGGGCTGGGGTCGCTGGGCCCACAGGGTCCCAGTGCTGTCTGAGCGTCCTTCGGGCCCAGGGGATGCCGTGTGTGCCTGGAGCACTCCATGGCCGGTGCGTCTCTCCTCGCCTCTTCAGTGCGGCGTCTCTGGGCTTTGCGACGTCCCCCTCTTCATCCTGGCTCTGCAACATGAGCAAGGCCTTGTCCTCCCCAGACTTCACGCTCTTATTGGTGAGACGGTCCGAGGGGTGTGGTGGCTCAAGGCACAGGCGCTGGGCCGGTCCTGCTGGGGCGATGGTTGGGGGGAGGGAAGTAAAGATCACCAGCTTCTCTGTGCCTCTGTGCCCACCTCTGTCGGGTGGGCGTAATGACCCCTGCCTTCTTGGCTGGTTCTGAGGGTTAGTGCTCCTTCACGCAGCGGCTCTCGGGATGGTTCCTGCGCAGAGGAGCACTCAGCCGCTGTTCGCCGTTACTGTTGCCGTTATGTGCATTTTTATAGGAGTACTGACGACTGCCTTGCAGAGGTGAAGGCGGCAGTGGGTAGGAAGTGACGGGCACAGATGCCACTCTGTGAGCCGTCCGTCCTGGGACGCCACGTGATCGCCGGGCCCTCTGCTGCGCCGTACGGCTGTCTCGCGTGCTAACCATGTCCTGCCATCGAGCTGCCGAAAGGCGTCCCCTTGTCACCTGCACAGAGGAGCGTGGTGGCTGCCGCCATGCTGGGAGGCAGGCTGGGGCTGGGGGCCCTTTGTTCTGTGGGTGACTCCCGGAGCCTTCTGGAAGGCTCTTTGTAGGGGGGCCATATCATCACCATTTGTTTTGAGGGTAAGGGGGTTACTGTTAATGGGTAAAGATCGGCACACAGAGTGTGAACCGGGCCACCTGGCATGCCTGGCACCCTGGTTCTCTGGGCTGAAGCGGGGTCCAGCCTCCTTGGTAGTAAAGGAGGGAAGTTGCACCTTGTTCTGAGATGATTTGCCCGTGGGAATAAGTCCTCTGCGGGAAACAGCTCCCCTCAGCTCCCTGGGTCCCCCGGACGGCCCCTGCGTGTCAGCAGGGATGGCATGCTGCCCCTGTTCGTCACAGAGATGTGTCTGCAGCCTGCCACACGCAGTGAGCATTTGGGGAGGCGGCAGTAACCCCAGGCCAGGCGCCCGTGGGCTGTCCAGTCCTGACGGGGCTGCACAGCCTGTCTCTGGCTGCCAGTCTCAGGGCTGCAGGCCTGGTGGGGCGACTGGCCTCGTGTGCGCTGAACGTGGAGACGCTTGGTGCCCTGAATCCCAGACTGTGGCCTGGGAGGCCCCATGAGCTGCTGTTGAGAAAGGAACCCCCAGCGGTGTGCTCCGCCTCCATTTCCCTCCCCACTTGCGAGAAGTTTATCAGCTTAGTTGTGAGGCTTCTGGGCAGCCCCATCTCCCTCCTTTGATTCCCCAACATTGAGCATTCTGTACACACCTCCGTGTGTGCTGGGGGGCGGCCCCGGTCATGAAGCTGAGGACTGAGCCTCGTGATGGGCAGCCATACCACATCGTCAGGGTGGGCTGTGCCGAGACAGGAGTGGGGAGGTGGGATGGACGCAGGGGGCGTGGGCTTGGCGGAGCTTGTGGGCTCGGGGGTGGACTGTCCAGGAGCCCAGCGCAGCTGCAGAGGAGGGGCAGGGCCACGGCTTTCAGACACCCGTCTGTCGGGGACGAGACAGACGGATCTTGCCTCTGGGTCTTGTTGCCAGGCAAACTCGTGGAGTGTGCCCCGAGCAGTCAGAAAGAGAGAGCGCGCCCAGGGCTTCTCCCTCCTGCCACATGTGTGTGTCAGCAGCACGTGGGCACCCCGGTGTGGGCGCCGCCGGCGCCCCAGTCGTGAGGTGAGCCGGGGGAGCTGCACCAGGCTTTGCAGCACGTCTCCCTCGAGGAGACGCGGTCTCCCGCCCGAGAGATGTGTATAAGAGACAGCCATGGGGGTTGATGCCCCAGTGAGGCAGGGCTGAGCTCTGAGCGATGTCACGGGCTTGTCGCCCCAGTGGGCCGCCTGAGTGCAGAGCAGGAGAGGGGCTGGCGTGGCAGGCCCTGGACTGTCCCGAGGGCACGGTGTCCTCTCTCGGAGAGGAGATGTGGGGCGGGTGGTCTCAGAGGTGTGCCCTGGTGTCAGATGGAGATCCCCGGGGGCTCCCGCTCTGGAGCCGTCAGGCAGCAGGGCCCTGTGTGGGCCTGGCACCCGGGGCCCCGCGTCCCCGTCTGGGGCTCCCGCCTCGCCTGCGGGAGGCTCTCGGTGGCATCAGAGTGCCCTGCTGGCACAAGCTTCAGTTAGCTCATCAGTGGAGGGAAGAGCCTGGGCTTCCCAGGTGGCGCTCGTGGTAAAGACCCCGCCCGCCTCTGCAGGAGACACAGGAGACGCGGGTTCGATGCCTGGGTCAGGAGCATCTCCTGGAGGAGGGCCTGGCCACCCCTGCCAGTGTCCTTGCCCGGAGAATCCCACGGGCAGAGGAGGCTGGGGGGCCCCAGTCCATAAGTTTGCACGGAGTGGGACGCGACTGAAGGGGCTGCGCCTGCGTGCATGGGGGAGAGGGCCTAAACTGGGGTGTCAGGACTTGTAGTGAATCACGCTGAGAGAGGTGCCTCGTCTGTCCTCTGAGTGGCTCTGGGCCGTCTCTGTCTGCCTCGGACGGGAGGGCGTCTGTGCCCCAGTGCCCGACGCTGTTTCCAGCCCTCTACGTGGGTTCTGACTACGCCTTTTGTTCAATTGAGAAGATTAAGGGCAGTATTTGGTTGAAAAAATTTTAATGAAGCACCTAACAGGGCTATTACTCAGTTTTGAAACGTGTTGCTGGGGTTACCATAGCAACCGTAAACCTTTTATTAAATATTTTCCCTTCTCGTCCGACGCCAGCGTCTTGCTCCGTGCTGATGGGGGAGCTGCAGCCCCGCGGACCTGGCGCCTGGGAAGAATTTTCTAGCTCTTTGGAGTTAAATCATTCAGGGAATTTATGTTATAGGAATATAAAGCTTATAAATCTAGTTTATCATATCTATCATTTAATTGTTCATGCAAGCTAGCTCTTCATGTAGCGATTTACAGTAATCTCAGTGAAATAACAGTTTTGTGTCACAAAATGAATAATGCATGTGAAGAAATTGTTGCGCTCTTTAAAATCATTATGCTCAAAATATTAGGCCCTCTGATTTGAAAGTGATAGAATGATGATCGTGTGTTAGTTGCAAGCTGGGGGCCTCAGATTGTGGCTCAGGCGCGCGCCCGGGACGGGCTATCTCCGGGAAGACCTGCCGCTCGCCGCGGTCACACAGCAGCCAGCAGCCGCCGGGGAGTGGCCGAGACGTGGCCATGGGCTCCGGCAGGGGTGGGGGGTGGCCGGAGCACCGGTTCAGAAGGAGGAAGCTCTGTTTGAAAGATAAGATGCTCTTCAGACACCCGTCTGTCGGGGACGAGACAGACGGATCTTGCCTCTGGGTCTTGTTGCCAGGCAAACTCGTGGAGTGTGCCCCGAGCAGTCAGAAAGAGAGAGCGCGCCCAGGGCTTCTCCCTCCTGCCACATGTGTGTGTCAGCAGCACGTGGGCACCCCGGTGTGGGCGCCGCCGTCGCCCCAGTCGTGAGGTGAGCCGGGGGAGCTGCACCAGGCTTTGCAGCACGTCTCCCTCGAGGAGACGCGGTCTCCCGCCCGAGCCTCGGGCCGGTGAGCAGACACGGCGCGTGGGACGCTGAGGTCGGAGGAGGCAGTTCTTGGGGCCTGGGGGCTCGGGGGGCAGCTCCTCGCCGGGAGGGGGAGGGCTCCGCTGCCCGGGAGACGCATGCGAGTCTCCAGGCCGGGACTGGGACCCATCGCAGGCGCAGGGCCCTGCCGCCGTCCCTCATGCTTTGACACAGGCATGTCACAAAGCCTTTCAGACACACACAGAGGCCGAGAGGGCAGGGCTGTGCGGCCAGCTTGCCACGTCCCAGACCCCGTGGTCATCACGGCTCCGCTGGACTGGCCACTTCTCTTCCCCCCTGGCTGCAGTATTTCAGAGCAGATCCCAGACATCACCTCTCCACGCGTCAGGGTGCGTTCCAAGAAGAAAAGCCCTCCTGCCTGCCGATCTAAGCTCGGCGCTGGTGGAGAGGCCCAGGCAGGCGTCATCCTGCTGACCCGGAGCCCCTCCGTCCCAGGGCTGCGTCTCGGGGGCCTCGGGCCTCCTTGGGAGCCGGTGACCCCGATGGCCAGCTGGGCAGACGGCCTTGCAGCGTAGCGAGCCGGAGCTGCAGAGCCCCGCTCAGCCTGGCAGGCCCTGGCTTGGGTGGGCTGACCTGAGGTTCGTTTTGTTTTGTGGCTCTAGGTTTGGTTTCCGCGAGGAGGAGGATGGTAGAGGTTCCAGGAGGCAGCGTGACTGACGGGCACGTCCTCTGCAGAAGCGGAGGTCAGGGCACTTGCCCGGGAGGAGCGTCAGTCCCTCAGGCGTGAAAATCCACCAAAGCCTGTAGGAGGCACTTCTAGCAGGCCGAGGTGTTAGATGGCTTTGGTGGATAGGATCTGTCATTTCCGCCACGTCTGCTTTTCAGAGGTGTTCCTGTGCGTTGGGGATTACCGGTGGAGGGCATCATGCCCCGCCGTCCCCTGACGCCCCTCTCTTCCCACTCCCCTCCCGTTTTGCAGACTGCAGGGAGCTGTGGTGGTCCCGGGTGTTCAGAGGCCTGAGCCGCGTTGGCTGGGTTTGCCGCTGGCATCCATGTTCGTCGTTCCCAGTAGGGCTTTTGAGTCCTTCACACAAGTTACACAGATGACCCTGCACCCAGGGTGCCCAGGCTCGCTGGTGCCCTGTGTTTCCAGATGCGGCTCCCCTCACTCCAGGAAGGGGAGGTGGGGCTTGAAATGAAAAAGCGTTCTGTTCCAACGGGACGTTTCTATATAAAACATTAATACATCTGTGAGGGCCTCTTCTGATGCCTCCTCAGGAAGTGTGAAAACTAGCAGAGCGTGGAGAGGGTCTCTGGTGCACACCCCCGGGGGACCCAGACCTCTGTCTGTGGTGGCCGTCCTTCCCGGGAGACTGTCACCCCCGGGGGGACCCCAGACCTCTGCGTGGTGGCCGTCCTTCCCAGGAGACCATCACCCCCGGGGGGACCCCAGACCTCTGCGTGGTGGCTGTCCTTCCCAGGAGATTGTCACCCCTGGGGGGACCCCAGACCTCTGCATGATGGCCCACCTTCCTGGGAGACCTTCACCCACAGGGGGACCCAGACCTCTGCCCGTGGTTGCTGTCCGTCCTGGGTGACTGTCGCGTCTTAGAATGAGGGGATGGGAAGCTCGTCCGGGCAGTGGGCCTGGTCTAAGTTACCAGTCAGCGGTTTCGCAGTGGGAGGCTTTGATTGTCAAGGAGAGGGTGGGATGATTCGCGAGAACAGCGCTGAAGCACACGCATCGCCATACGTAAAGCAGACCGCCAGTGGGAGTTGGATGTGTGACGTGGGAGCCCAAAGCCCCCCTCGGGGGACGGGGTGAGGAGGGGGTCAGAGGGAGCGGACACACGGATGCCTGTGGCCAGCTCACGTTGATGTGTGCCACAGGCCATCACAATATTGTAATTATCCTTCAGTTAAAATTAATGAATTAAAAAAAGAGAGACAAGCATTTCCTTCGCATCCTGTTCTGAATGTTTCTCTCCCCCCGCTCCCCAGGGTGGTGGGGTTCCGAGGACGCCAGTGGGGCTCGCAGGCTGCTGGACCGGGCAGCTCATCCCACGGCGGGAGCTTTTTTGGGGGGACCTGGGGCAACAGGGAAGGGGGCCTGCCTCGGGAAGGCTGTGAGTGTGGACCGCCTGGAGTTCACTGTGGGCCCACACATGGCCTGTGGCTACCCCCAGGGAGCTTTCAAGCAAGTGGTGTGTGAATTTTCCGTGCTTCCTCGCCAATGCAGCCCCGGCCTGGTCCTGCCTTCAGAGCAGGCCCGGGGGGGTCCTAGGAGCCCCTGGCGGACCCCTGAGCTGCTGCCTCCCCGTCTGTGACTCAGGCTGACGGCGTCAGGCATAGTCAGGTGCAGCCGCCCCGTGCCTCCGCCTGCGTGGCGGGGCCTCGGGCGGGGCCTTCGGAAGCTGTGTGATGACGTCATGTGTGAAAGCTGTGTGATGACGTCATGTGTGAAAGCTGTGTGATGACGTCATGTGTGATGACGTTTACGCTGATGCTGTGCGCTACTGTTTTATTGCATCCTGTTTCCGCTGCAAAGTCATAAATATTGTTCCCGTTTTGACTGCATTATGTCACGTTCTCTAGGTAGTCTCACGTACACTGCGGGCTGCAGGGCTGAGCAGTCTGTGTTCCGCTCTGTCGCCGCTTTCTGAGTGGGTCTGCACCCACCGTAAGGGGGGGACGCCACCTCTCCCCAGACGGTGGAGCTTCACGAGGCTCTTTCATGTGTGAAAGCTGTGTGATGACGTCATGTGTGATGACGTTTACGCTGATGCTGTGCGCTACTGTTTTATTGCATCCTGTTTCCGCTGCAAAGTCATAAATATTGTTCCCGTTTTGACTGCATTATGTCACGTTCTCTAGGTAGTCTCACGTACACTGCGGGCTGCAGGGCTGAGCAGTCTGTGTTCCGCTCTGTCGCCGCTTTCTGAGTGGGTCTGCACCCACCGTAAGGGGGGGACGCCACCTCTCCCCAGACGGTGGAGCTTCACGAGGCTCTTCCTGCACTCCCACAGCCTCTCGTGGTCCGGGAACCTCAGGGGGACCCTTCACAGCGCGCCCCCTCCCCCGCCCTGCTGGACACATGCCTTGGCCTCACCTGCAAGGAGGGCAGGAGTGGGCGCTCTCCGGAGGCGGTCATGGGCGTGATTCATCTAAGGTTGTAGGCAGCGGACCCACCTGTTCCAGCAGCGGAGGGCTCTTCCAGCAGCAGACGGTGGGCCGGCTCTCCCCCAGGTCTGGCTCTGGCCACCGCAGCGCGGCTCCGTCCTCCTGGCAGGTGGTTCTCCGGATCCAGGTGGTTCTCCGGCTCCAGGTGGGCTCTGTCTGCCTGGCAGGTGGGCTCCCGCTCCAGGTGGGCTCCATCCTCCTGGCAGGTGGGCTCCGGCTCCAGGTGGGCTCCGTCCTCCTGGCAGGTGGGCTCTGGATCCAGGTGGGCTCCGTCTTCCTGGCAGGTGGTTCTCCGGATCCAGGTGGGCTCCGTCCTCCTGGCAGGTGGTTCTCCGGCTCCAGGTGGGCTCTGTCTGCCTGGCAGGTGGGCTCCGGCTCCAGGTGGGCTCCGTCTGCCTGGCAGGTGGTTCTCAATCCAGGTGGGCTCTGTCCTCCTGGCAGGTGGGCTCCGGCTCGCAGGTGGGCTCCGGCTCCAGGTGCTCCAGGTGGGCTCCATCCGCCTGGCAGGTGGGCTCTGGCTCCAGGTGGGCTCCGTCCTCCTGGCAGGTGGGCTCCGGCTCCAGGTGGGCTCCGTCCTCCTGGCAGGTGGTTCTCCGGCTCCAGGTGGGCTCCGTCCGCCTGGCAGGTGGTTCTCCGGCTCCAGGTGGGCTCCGTCCTCCTGGCAGGTGGGCTCCGGCTCCAGGTGGGCTCCGGCTCCAGGTGGGCTCCGTCCGCCTGGCAGGTGGTTCTCCGGCTCCAGGTGGGCTCCGGCTTCAGGTGGGCTCCGTCCGCCTGGCAGGTGGTTCTCCGGCTCCAGGTGGGCTCCGCCCTCCTGGCAGGTGGGCTCTGGCTCGCAGGTGCCTCTGTCATGGCTCTGCCGTTGGTGACCGCCGGGCCCTTCACCAGGCTGACTTCCCCTTCGGCCCGGGTCCGCGGGTCAGCCTTCCTCAGGAATTCTGGGCTGACCCCGGGGGCAGTGGGCTCGTCTCCACCCTCCCCGTGGCCCAGTCCGGTCCCGTTCCCCACTGGGATGGCCACCACGTGCTGTTGGCACCCCCCGCCTGCTGTTGAGGGAGCTGCAGCCTCTGTCCTCTCTGCTCGAGAACGGGTCCCCTGTCCCGGGCTGACCGGCTGGTGCCGCCTGCTGCCTCCCGCATCCCAGCAGGAGAGCCTGGGTGGTGGGGTGGCCGGCGGGGTGGCCAGGCCTGGGGGTTGCGGTACGCGACTCGCTGATTGTCTCCGCCTCACTCAAAGGGAGGGATAGGATGGCTCCTGAAGCTCTTTGGGGCTTTCTCTTCCTCCTGAAAGGCTCGAAAGGACACAGGGAGGGGCTGAGTCGGACGCGGTCGGCCTGCCCTGTGAGCCTGGCCAGGCCGCTTCCCCTGTTGGGACGTCAGTGCTTCCTCTGTGTGGGGTGGTGGCGGGTTGCAGAACTCGCCCCCGCGTCTTCCTTTCCACTATCCCTGTTGCTCACGCGTGCCACCAGGTGACCCTGGCCGAGCTCAAGTGAGCGGCAGCTGCTGATGCTGCCTCTCTCGGGAGCGCCTGGAGGGAGTTAGGCAGCCTGGGAACAGCTGCAGTCTCCTTCCCATGTTTTCGTCCACGCAGCTGTTTTGCACGCCTGCTGTGTGGCAGGCCTTGTGCATGGTGGGCAGGGTCTGCCCTCCTGCCGCGCGTGTGGATGGGGTGGGGGGTGAGCTCGGGGCTGAGGACGCTGTGGGGGCTCCTTCCCGCCCTCCTGGGTTAAGGTTAGGGATGCGTGTGCTGCCAGGGCTGAGTGGACCAGCGCCGGGGTTGTTGTTGGGGAGCGCTGCTGAGTGCTGTGCAGTTGTGGGCTTGCTGTGTCAGGGCTGATGGCAGCATGGTGCCCTTGTGTGTATGTGTGTGTGTGTGTGTGTGTGTGTGTGTGTGTGTGTGCGCGCGTGCGCACACAGGTGTGAAGTTCACAATAGAAATACAGTTTGCAGCGCCCTTCTAGGGAGGGTTAAAACTAGACCCACGATTTTAAGAAATAGCCATTGTAGGGAGGGTTAAAACTAGACCCACGATTTTAAGAAATAGCCATTGTCCCTGGTGGCTCAGCTGGTGAAGAACCCGCCTGCACTGCAGGAGGCCTGGGTTTGATCCCTGGGCCGGGAAGATGCCCTGGAGAAGGGAAGGCTACCCACTCCAGTATCTGGCCTGGAGAGTCCCACGGACTGTGTAGTCCACGGGATCACAAAGAGTCAGACACGAGCGAGCGACTTTGACTTTCACTTTCAGTCAAAAAAATGTACTTGTCACACCCACTAGGTGTGATAGAAAAGACAGACACTAACAAGTGTTGGTGAAGACGTGGAGAAACCCGAACCCCGTATTGCACCCTGAGGGTGGGGTGTGAACCGAGGCAGCCGCCTTGGGAGTCTGACAGCTCCTCAAGCAGTTTAACTTAGAGCTGCCTGTGACTCAGCAGCTGCACCCCCCAGGTGAGTATATACCCTGGAGAACTGAAAACTTGTATTCACACAAAAACTTACCTGTGAATATTCATGGCAGCATTATTTATAATCGCCTGCAAAGTAGAAACAACCCAACTGCCCATCGGGTGACAAATGGATAAATAGGATGTGGTCTGTCTATGCAACAGAACAGCGTTCTGCCGTAAAAAGGAGGGAAGTTCTGACACCGGCTCCCGGGTGGATGAACCCTGAAAACATTCCGCTCAGTGCAAGATGCCTGTCATAAAAGACACAGTGATGTGAAGTGTCCAGGACAGTTAGGCCCATAGAGACAGAGGCAGGGAGCTGCTTGCCAGGGGCTGCGTGGGGGCATGGGGAGGGCCTGCTGCTGGGTCTGGGGTCTGCTCGTGGGTGGGGCGATGAAATGCTCTGGATGGTGGTGACTGATGGCTGCCCAATTCTGGGAGTGTGCTAAATCCCACTGACGTGTGTGCA
Organism: Cephalophus harveyi; assembly: GCA_006410635.1. Classification (NCBI taxonomy): domain Eukaryota; kingdom Metazoa; phylum Chordata; class Mammalia; order Artiodactyla; family Bovidae; genus Cephalophus; species Cephalophus harveyi. The sequence continues at coordinate 155,062 of SJYT01054755.1, read as the reverse complement.
TTAAATTTCATGATATGTCAGTTATATCTCAGTTAAAAAAACCCCCAAACGTTAAAAACATATCTGTTGGCGTCTGGTGTGGCCTGTGAGGGGATGCAGAGGGACTCTGCCCTCGGGGGATGATGGTCTGTTGGGGTGAGGAGGAGCGCGAGCTGGTCAAGAGGTGCCCGCTGACTGCGTTGTGGTTCCGTCTTGCTGGTTTGAGCCTGGGGGTGGGCATGGTCACTCTCGGGGTTACAGAGCCCCCCTCTTCCAGGGGAGGGGACCTGTGGGGGCCTGCCTGGCAGGAGCTCCCTGGCTGGTTGAAGGCTGCCCCGCTCCAGATTGCATGAAGTCCGAGTTCTTGGTTCTGCCCGTTGGCGCCCTGGGGGGCTTGTCCTCAGTCTGGCTCGCCGAGGCCCCTGCACTTGCCCAGACCTGCTCGCCTTGCTCCTTGCTGGGCGCCCATGAGCACTGACGGTCACTGTCCTCCTGACCCCAGACTCCCAGCCAGGCCCGCGTCAGCTCCTCTTCTCCCCCTGTTGGCCCATCCCTCTTGCCTGATGTGAGCGTGGCTCTGCTGTGCCAGCTGCACCGTGAGCTGCCCGGGGGCTGCAGGGCGGCCAGCTCAGCCCTGGCCCAGGTCTCCCTGCCCCTCTGCCGCCTGCGCGAGGCCCCACCAGCCTGGGAGGCTGTCCGTGTGCCTGGCGCCAGGGCTGCTCCTCTGGGGACCTGCTTCCCCAGCAGCCTTCCAGGCTGGGGGCGGCACTTCCAGGGGCCGCCAAGGCCCAGAGCTTAACAGCCAAGTGCCTGAAGGAAGCCAGAGGCTAGAAGGGGTTGATTCGCCCCTTGGTGGGCATGCTTCTGTGTTTTCAGACCTCTTTTCCCTCTTCCCACTTTTGTCCCTGTCTCTCTTTGTGTTCATTGATTCTCTGATGCTCCATCCACATTCCACCTCCACCCTGGTCATGTTCCTAACGTGCTTATGGTGGGGCAGGGATGGTTAGGGTTTACTCTAGACTGAACGTGGTGTCCCTCAGATTCACATCCTGGCTAGTGTTTTATTTTGTGTTCTTTTTGGTGATGGCCATTCCGACAGGTGTGAGGTGATATCTCATTGTGGCTTTGATTTGCGCTTCTCTGATGACCAGCAGCGTTGAGCGTGTTTTCAGATGCCTGTTGGCCGTCTGCATTCCCTCTTTGGAGGTCTTCTGCCCGTGTTTAGAAAGCGATCGCGCGTGTTTGTCTGTCTTTGGTTGTCCTGGGTCTTCGTTGCTGCCGAGGCTTCTCTAGCTGTGGCGATCGGGGGCTGCTGTCCAGTTGCGGTGCTTGACCTGCTCATGGCGGTGGCTTCTCTGGTTGCTGAGCACGGCTCTAGCACGTGTGGGCGTCAGGAGGCCCCGCACGTGGGCCTCACCCTCGCGGCCCCCGAGCTCTGGAGCACAGGCCCAGTGGCTGTGGTGCATGGGCTTATTAGAACCCGTGTCTCCTGCGCTGATTCTTTACAGCTGAGCTACCAGGGAAGCCCCTGGCCTTTTCTTTCTTTTTGGAGATTTTTTGAGTCGAGTTGTATGAGCTCTTTGTATGTTTTGAGTATTAACCCCTTATCAGTCATATCATTTGCAAACACTTTCTCACGTTCAGTAGCTTGTCTTTTCCCTTTGGCAGTGGCTTCCTTCACTGTGCACAAGCTTTTAAGTTTAATTAGGTCACATTTGTTTATTTTGGCTTTCATTTTCTTTGCTTTAGGAGACAGATCAAAAAAAAATATTGCTGTGATTTATGTAAAAAAAGCGTTCTGCCTGCGTTTCTCCTCTGGGAGTTTTATGGTTCATTCTTACCTTAGGTGTCTGATGCTTTTTGAGTCTGGTTTTGCTTGTGGTGTTAGAGAATGTTCCCGTTTCATTCTTCTGCATGTGGCTGTCTGGTTTGCCCAGAGTCACTCATTAAAGGGCTGCCTCTTCTCCGCTGTGTGTTCTTGCCTCCTCCATCATAGCCTGATTGGCCCCGAGGGTGCAGGTTTGTTGCTGGGCTTTGTATCCGGTCCCGTCGAGCCGTGTGTCTGTTTTTGTGCCAGTGCCACGCTGCTCTGGTTACTGTAGCTTTGCAGTATAGTCTGAAGTCAGGGAGGGTGATTCCTCCAGCTCCGTTCTTCTTTCTCAGGATCGTTCTGGCTATTTGGGGTCTTTCGTGTTTCCACACAAATTTTAAATTTATTTGATCTACTTTTGTGAAAAATGTCATTGGTATTTTGATAGAGATTGCGCTGAGTCTGCAGATTGCCTTGGGTATGGTCGTATTAACAGTATTAATTCCCAGCCCAAGAACCCACGGCGTCTTTCTGTTTGTTTGGTCTCCCGTTTACTTCATCGGTGTCTTGCAGGTTTCCGAGTACAAGTCTTTTGCTTCCTTGGGTAGGTTTATTTTTGGTGTTTTATTTTGATGTAATGATGAGTGGGATTGCTTCCTGAAGTTTTCTTTCTGATCGTTTGTTTTAGCTTATAGAAGTGCAGCACGTTTCTGTGTGGTAATTTTGTATCCTACAAGTTTAACAGATTCATTATGAGCTCCAGTAGCTTTCTGGTGGCAGCTTTAGGATTTTCCATGTGTGTCGTCTGCAGACGGTGACAGTTACCTCTTCCTTTCCCGTTTGGATTCCTTTTCTTTCTTTTTCCTCTCTGACTGCTGTGGCTAGGGCTTCCCACGCTGTGTTGAGGAGAAGCGGTGAGAGTGGGCTTGCCGGCCTCGCTCCTGATCTTAGCGAGCGTGCTCTCGGCTCTCCCCTTTAGCTGTGGGTGTGCCGTGTGTGGTGGCCCAGTCCTCGGCTCTCCCCTTTAGCTGTGGGTGTGTCGTGTGTGAGGCCCAGCTCTCGGCTCTCCCCTTTAGCTGTGGGTGTGCCGTGTGTGGTGGCCCAGTCCTCGGCTCTCCCCTTTAGCCGCGGCTGTGCCGTGTGTGGTGGCCCAGCCCTCCTGAGCCCCGTCCCGTTTCTCTTCTCCCTCGCCAGGCTGACTCCTCCTCTCCGCTTCCTCCTCAAGTCGCAGTTGTAACGCTGTGACTCTCCCTTTTCCCCAGGGTCAGGTTTGCGAGTCACTGCCAAGTCTTTGCCCCTGTGTCTTGATACCTAGTTCTTGCTGAAGCCTGTCTGTCTCGTCCCGTCAGAGTGCCCCTGTGTCGCCTCCTCCCTTCTTTCCTTCCTGCCTTCGATGGGCCTGCCCTGGCTCAGACCTCTCTTATTCCTGCCCATCACTGGAGGAGCCTCCAACCGGTCTCCTTGGGTCCCTCTTCCCTCTGATACGTCCCGTGCGCTAGCAGGGGGCACGCCAAGCCGCAGCACCACTTTGTCCTCGGCTTTAACAGCTCCCTGCTGCTTCCAGGACGGAGATCGGACTCCTGGTATTTAATGCCTTTCATAACCGGCCTCTTAATGACTTCTCTTCTCCCTCGCCAGGCTGACTCCTCCTCTCCGCTTCCTCCTCAAGTCGCAGTTGTAACGCTGTGACTCTCCCTTTTCCCCAGGGTCAGGTTTGCGAGTCACTGCCAAGTCTTTGCCCCTGTGTCTTGATACCTAGTTCTTGCTGAAGCCTGTCTGTCTCGTCCCGTCAGAGTGCCCCTGTGTCGCCTCCTCCCTTCTTTCCTTCCTGCCTTCGATGGGCCTGCCCTGGCTCAGACCTCTCTGATTCCTGCCCATCAGTGGAGGAGCCTCCAACCGGTCTCCTTGGGTCCCTCTTCCCTCTGATACGTCCCGTGTGCTAGCAGGGGGCACGCCAAGCCGCAGCACCACTTTGTCCTCGGCTTTAACAGCTCCCTGCTGCTTCCAGGATGGAGATCGGACTCCTGGTATTTAATGCCTTTCATAACCGGCCTCTTAATGACTTGCTCATGCTTCTGCTCCTTCCAGACATAGGAACTCCTAATGCTGGACTATTGATGGTTAATCTTTACTTAGCGCCTGTGAATGGTGAAGACGCTGACATGTGTACTAAAATATAAATATGCTGACGGCATGACAGACACAGTGTAGTCGCTGTTCTAGTAGGTAAGTGATAGCAGTAGCCAGTCATTCACGTTTTCTTCCATGTCTGGAAGGCGTCTTTCTGCATCTTCTCTTTGATCTCAGTGTCCCAGGAAGCCTTCTTACCCTGGCTCCACACAGAGTCCCCAAGGCACACGGGCTGCTCACAGGCCCAGGCGCTCGTTCACACCTGTGGTCCTGGTATAATTATTAATTCAGTTCAGTTCAGTAGCTCAGTCATGTCTGACTCTGCGACCCCATAAATTGCAGCATGCCAGGCCTCCCTCCATCAGCAACTCCCGGAGTTTACCCACACTCACATCCATCGAGTCAGTGATGCCGTCCAGCCATCTCATCCTCTGTCATTATGACCCCCAGTACCTCCTTCAAACAGTGTATCGCATGGCCACCCTACCTGTGTGTAGTGAAGAGTGTGGGTTCCAGTGTATGAAGTGATGGGCCCACAGCTGCGGCTCCTTAGGCCTGCCCAGAGCCCTGATTCCTGCCCTCTCGCTTGGCAGGTGTGGGGTTTCAGGTTGTCAGGTACCTTGTCTGTGCAGCCGTGGCGCCAGGAGTCGGGGTACAGAAATCTGGTAAGGCACAGTCCCTCCCCTTGGGGAGCCCTGGTCGGACACGGACAGACCTGGAACCCCACACTGCTCCTGGTGAGGGCAGAGGGCGCCCTGGAGAAGGGCAGGCTGATCGCTTCGGCGGGGCGGAAGTGGGTGGTGCAGGCTGGGAGCCAGGGAGGCGGTTCTGTGGATGCCAGTGGACCGCTGGGGAGATCCCAGGACAGGTGGCATTCCAGGTGGGGGCGCCTTGGTGGCCCTGGGGTGGGGACGCCTGCCTGGCAGTGCCACGTGGTGCGGGCCTGACGGCGGGAACGTAAATGGTCAGTTCTTGAGTGTGCCGGGTCTTCTGTCTCTCGTTGCCACCCCGCCCCCTTCTGTGCGTTTGCACGTGAAATTATACGCAGGGGCCTGTGGGATTATGTTGCTTTGCCTTTGTAATTACATTGCACGTCTGTCTGAAATTAATGGAGCTTGTCTCTGACAAGGCTGTCTGCAGCCTTCCTGCGGGCTGGGTCAGCTTCCTGTCTTCCAGGTCTCCGTCCTACGTGGGAGCTCGGGCCTGGCCCACTGGCCTGCGGGGTCACAGCACAGGCGGGGTCCCTCGGGACAGCTGGGCGCCGGCGCCTCTCTGCTCTGCACTCCTGGGGGTGGGGTTTGGTCCCGGGGGCGTTTCTCGAGTGGCAGACGCCGAGCAGGCGAGCAGGAACCAGGAGAGGCCGTGATGAGCTCGGGGTCCTAGCCAGACACAGAGATGAGGCAGGAGGCTCTCTCAGGGGCCGTTGTGGCTGCCCTGTTGACCTTCAGACATTGTAGCGTCAGAATGATGTTACTTGCTGACCCCTTAGCAGACTCTGCCTGTTGACAAGAGGAGCAGCGGCTGCTCCCTGGAGGGTGTGCGGCTCTGCGTGCGAATATGTGTTTCTTAACGCAGAAGTGGTGGGAGACCGAGGGTCTGTCCTCATCGAGTCCTTCTGGAAAGCACAGAAGCGAAGCTCAAGCTCCTAATTTGCTTGAAAGGGTTTAGATATTTAACACGAAATAGCAGTAGCCTTTCCTTTAATTAAATGCCACACAGCCCTGGCTGGCGGATCAATGGTATTGAAGGGAAAACAGTGTAATTAGACCGTGTGAAGTGACTAACAGGCGACTGGGCTCTGTGTCAGGGAGGGGGTGTGGGGGTGCTGGTCACAGGACGTGCTGGAGACTGCACGCGTTCTTCCCTTCCGTAGACCCGGGAGCACCAGCGTTCTCCCCGAACATTTTGGGGGTACTTCTGGATTTCCTGTTAGTAACGAATGGATGGACCTCTCATTCACTCAGTCCCCTATTATCAGACATTTAGATCCTATCTTTTTTGTTAACATATCAGTAATGTTGTGGTGACCATCTTTATGCATAAATATTTGGTTGCATTTTGGAATGTCTCTTTGGGACAGATTTCCGGAAATGAAATGGCTAGCTCAGAGGGCGCGCGTGTTTTCAGGGAGACTGGGATATGAGCTGGAGGTGTCCGTCCCCATGACATCTCGTCTTCAGCCCTGGTGCCTGGTGCAGGGGGAAGCATTGCTTGGGTTCTTGTGGCTACCTGGGTGCATGCGCAGGGCTCCACGGGCATCGCTGGGTCGTGGTGTCCTCGGGGCGGGTGTGTTTGCCTCGTGTCTGTCTGCGGGCCTCTCCAACCACAAATACGCCCGGAGCCACACAGCCTTTGTCCAGTTTTTAGTTCCTGTAATGAAGCCTGGGCTTACCTCGTGGGGCACGCATCGCTCTCCCACGGTCCTGCTGTCTAAGGGGCGGGGGCTCTTCCAAAGCCAGCCCTGTCCTTGCCCCATGCAGCGCCGATCAGCCTCCTCGGTTCTGATCAAATCTCTGCGTGCCGAGGTCCATCATGATGTTCCCTGGAACGAAGGGCCGGCTCACGGGATCCCCACCTCGGGAGGCAGGTAGGGTTATAGATAGCCTTTAAGAAATGCCTTAGCCAGGACTTCTGAAGAGTGTCTTTATTGAGCTATAACGCCCATGCCAGACAGTTCGCTGCTCAAGCGTCTGAGGCACTTGGGTGGTTTCCGTGCGTTTGTCGGGATGCGTGGCTGTCGCTGCAGTCCGTTTCAGAGCTCGGAGAGAAAGCCCCTGGCCCGTCAGCGGCCACCCCCTGCCCCGGCCCTCGGCACCCACTAGTCTCCTCCCGTCTCGGGGATTTCCCTCTTCTGGAAATTTCGTATGATGGAGTCTTACACCATGTAGCCTTTTGAGAATGCCTTTTTTCACTGAGCCTAACGTTTTCAAGGTTCATCCATGTTGAGTGTCTATCCTGGAGTCCTTTTTCGGGCCAGACAATCTTCCATGGTATGAGTAGGCCAGATGTTATTTATCCATTCATCTGTTGGTATTTAGAGTGTTTCCTCTTTTTGGCTGTTCCAAGTAACACTGCCGTGAATGCTCACATACATGCAGGTTTTTATGCTTTCATTTCTGTGGGCATATCCCTGGGAGGGGAATTGCTGAGTCGGGAGGTAACCGTTGGCCTTTTTAAGGAACTGCCAGCCTGTTTTCCAAAGGGGCTGGGGCATTTTACTTTCCCTCTAGAAGAGGGTTCCAGTTCTTCTTTTCTCTCTCTTTTTAAATCTTACTGGAGGATAGTTGGGTTACAATATTGTCTTAGGTTCGGGTGTGTCGCCAAGTGTTGCAGCTGTACATACACGTGCATTCATCCCTTTCTGGGTTTTTCCTCGTATAGGTTGTCACGGACGCCCCAGCTTTCCCACGTTGTTGAAGTCTGGCCATCCTGGTGGGCGTGAAGTGGCATCTTGTTGTGACTTCAGTTTCCCTGATGGCTAATGACTTTGAGCATCATTTCACGAGCTTATTGCCCATTTGTATATCTCTTTGAAGAAATAGCTACTAAGATCCTTTGGCCTGATTTTAATTGGGTTATTGGTCTTTTTAAATTTGATATCCAAGACTCTTGACACTTAATAGTGTCCATTTTTTTCTCATCGATTGCTGTGAGGACCAGCAGGAAAGCTGACTTTGGCTGGTCCGGCTGTTGCCTGCGGCAGTGGGTAGGTGGGTGGCGGTGGAGGGGCCTGGAGCTTTCCAGGTGGGAGGGTGGGGAGGGTCGGGACACCTACCGTGGGAGGAGGCAGGGCTGGTTTCCCGGCATTGCCAACAAAGAGACTTCTGTTTTAACAGGACTGGTTTTTCCCACTGTGAACAAATTGGGTATATTCATGGAGGTAAATTATAATATAAAAGAGAAAAAGGACAGGAGGAGGAAAGAAGAGCCCTGCTTTTGTGATTCAAGCCAGTAACCGAGTTACAAATTAGCAAAGTCAAGCAACACAAGAGCAAATAACAGGGGAAGAAAGTAAGATTGCCGGAAGGATTCCCTTTTAATGCAGATATGCATAGTCCTGTGTTCCCTTCTGACGATGACACAGCCTCCAGTGAATAAAATGCTTCCTGGAAATCTGCTCTAAAATGCGTGAGGGGGCCTTTCCCGGAGCACCTGCGACTTGAGCTTTGTGGTGTGTGTGGCCCTAGGCGGGGTCGCAGCGCGGGCGCGAGCGGCAGGTGGGCTTGCGCCCTGGTTCTCTTCGTGGGATGTCGCTGTTGAGGGCAGTGCTGTCTGGTGGAGGGACGTTTGAAGACAGGTAATAAACTTAATTTTTAAGAATGTGATGTACCTCACGTAGAATGACTTAGCAGTTAATTGAAGCAGTTTCTACAATAAAGCACAGCTCTGTCCTTTGGAAACCGGTCATCTTTCCGGGTCGTGAGATGCAGCGAGGCGGCCCGAGAGTGGACCTCAGCTGGCCTTGCCGTCTGTTCTCGGGCCTGTGGCTTCAGGACTTCGTGAGCAGAGGAAGTGGCAGGAGGCCCGGGGCCCGGGGCCCTCTCCCCGTCTTTTGCCGGACGCTCAGGGCCTGTGAGCGAGCTGTCCACCTCCTCTTTTGTGGTTGCCGAATCCCCTTCTGGTGGCGTTGCAGCCCTAGGCGAGGGGCCAGCCCCTTGTGCGGGGGCCCCTGCTCCGTGGCCAGGGCAGGGGGTGGGTGGATGGCAGCCCCACCGCTAAGAGCCCCCTCAAGGGCCAGGAGCCTCTATCTACCCCCCATCTCCCTCGTGATTCCTCTCCTGGTTGGGATTCATCACAGCCCCTTAAGTCAGGTCAGGTCACCTTACACAGAAGATGCTGTCCTTCCTGCGGTCAGCTCCACCCACGTCCCTCAAGGCTTGCTCTTGGGGCCCCACCTGGACCCCCTGCCCCCAGCCTGCAGCCCTTGGTCCAGATGCTCCTTTGAGGAAGGCCTTTCCCTCTGTCTGTCTGGTGGACTCACCCCACCTTTCAGGGTCCCTGTGTGGCCTCGCTGTGCAGAACCTTCCCTGGCGCGGAGTGTGGACTGGACAGGACTCACCTCGGGCCTGAGTCCTGGCTGCCTTTTCCCACCCCTGGTCTCCCCTCTCCCCATTCAGCTTTCTGCCCCTGGAGGAAGATTTGTCACTCTCTGGCCTATTCTGAGGCCTCTCAATGTGCATGCCTTCCCTGCCTGAAGGGAAACTCTTTAGATAATAGAAAAAACAGCCAGGAAAGTTATTTTGCACAACTTTTAGGATGTTAATTGCAGCAATTAAAGGTCATCAAGCTTGGAGTGCCAGAACACTTGGAGAAGCTGGCAGGCAGTGGCGTCCTGGCCTCTCACTCCTCCTCTTGCAAGCCCGTGAGGAGCTGGGAAAAGAGCCCTCACCGTCGCTCTTCGCTCCTGCCGTCTGGCCTGCAGGGCCCTGCTCAGCCGCCCTCCAGAAGAATTCTTCAATGCCGTCACGCGGCCAGGAGAACAGTTCCGCTCCCAGCTCCATCTCCTGAAGGGAAGCCTTGCTCAGGTTTGCCAGAGGCCACAGAGGAAGGCGTTTTTCATACTGTTCATGGGCTTCTCAAATAGCTCAGTTGGTAAAGAATCCGCCTGCAACGCAGGAGACCCCAGCTTGATTCCTGGGTCAGGAAGATCCTCCGGAGAAGGGACAGGCTGCCCACTCCAGTGTTCTGTCCTGGAGAATGCCACAGATTGTACAGTTCACAGAGTCGCAAAGAGTTGGACATGACCGAGAGACTTTCACTTTCATGGGGTTCTCAGACCACCTGACCTGCCTCCTGAGAAATCTGTATTTCTCAGGAAATCAGGTCAGGAAGCCACAGTTAGAACTGGACATGGAACAACAGTCTGGTTCCAAATCGGGAAAGGAGTACGTCAAGGCTGTATACTGTCACCCTGCTTATTTAACTTATATGCAGAGTACATCATGTGAAATGTGGGGCTGGATGAAGCGCAAGCTGGAATCAAGATTGCCGGGAGAAATGTGAATAACCTCAGATATGCAGATGACACCACCCTTATGGCAGAAAGCAAATAATTAAAGAGCCTCTTGATGAAAGTGAAAGAGGAGAGTGAAAGAAGCTTAAAACTTAACATTCAGAAAACTAATATCATGGCATCTAGTCCCATCACTTCTTGGAAAATAGATGGGGAAACAATGGAAACAGTGACAGACTTTATTTTTTTGGGTTCCAAAATCACTGCAGATGGTGACTGCAGTCATGAAATTAAAAGATGCTTGCTCCTGGGAAGAAAAGTTATGACCAACCTAGACAGCATATTAAAAAGCAGAGACATTACTTTACCAACAAAGGTCCATCTAGTCAAGGCTATGGTTTTTCCAGTAGTCATGTATGGATGTGAGAGTTGGACTATAAAGAAAGCTGAGCGCCGAAGAATTGATGCTTTTGAACTGTGGTGTTGGAGAAGACTCTTGAGAGTCCCTTGGACTGCAAGGAGATCCAACCAGTCCATCTTAAAGGAGACCAGTGCTGAGTGTTTGTTGGAAGGACTGATGTTGAAACTGAAACTCCAATACTTTGGCCACCTGATGCGAAAAAGTGGCTCCTTTGAAAAGACCCGGATGCTGGGAAATGTCGAAGGCAGGAGGAGAAGGGGATGACAGAGGATGAGATGGCTAGATGACATCACCGACTCAATGGACATGAGTTTGAGTAAACTCCAGGAGTTGGTTATGGTCAGGGAGGCCTGGTGTGCTACAGTCCATGGGAACACAAAGAGTTGGATCCGACTGAGTGAATGACCTGAACTGAATTGTGGTGATGGGATTTCCCAGGCAGGAATACTGGAGAGGGTTGCCATTTCCTTTTCCAGGGCATCTTCCCGACCCAGGGATCGAGCCTGTGTCTCCTGCATGGCAGGCGGGCTCCTTCCCATTTGAGCCACCAGGAAGCCCTTGCATTGTGCTGAGTCAGCTCCTCCTCTCTCAGTAGTGTTCCATCATCCAGGTTTGCGTTGACATTTCTTCAGTTCAGTGGCTCAGTCGTGTCCAACTCTTTGTGACCCCATGGACTGCAGCTCGCCAGGCCTCCCTGTCCATCACCAACTCCCGGAGCTTGTTCAAACTCATGTCCATTGAGTCGGTGATGCCAAGATGTGTATAAGAGACAGATTTAAAACAGAAGAGGGGCCAGAGATCAAGTTGCTAACACATGTTGGATCATAGAGAAAGCAAGGGGGTTTCAGAAAAAAAAAATCTGTTTCTGCTTCATTGACTACACTGAAGCCTTTGACTATGTGGATCACAAAAAATGTGGAAAATTCTTAAAGAAATGGGAATACTGGACCACTTTCCCTGCCTCCTAAGAAACCTGTATGGAGATCAAGTAGCAATGGTTAGAACCGGACATAGAACAATGGGCTGGTTCGATATTGGGAAACGACTATGTCAAGACTGTACATTGTCACTGCTTGTTAAACTTTTGTGCAGAGTACATCATGTGAAATGCCAAGCTGGATGAATCCCAAGCTGAAATCAAGATTGCTGGGAGAAATATCAACAACCTCAGATATGCAAATGATACCACTCTAATGGCAGAAAGCAAAGAGGAACTAAAGAGTCTCTTGATAAGGATGAAAGAGGAGAATGAAAAAGCTGGCTTAAAACTCAACATTTAAAAAGCTAAGATTATGGCATCCCATCACTAATGTCCCATCACATCATGGCAAATAGATGGGGAAAAAATCCTCCCTGTCCATCACCAACTCCCGAAGCTTGTTCAAACTCATGTCCATTGAGTCGGTGATGCCATCCAAACATCTCATCCTCAACCATGTCATCCTCTGAACTGGCTGCGGCCCGTGGCGAGGGCAGGTGTGACGGGCTCCTCCCGGCAGCGGGACTGGAGAAGCAGGGGCCGGGTGACCCCTCCTCCTGGGCTCACCATGGGCTTGGCAGGAACACACGAGGCACCCGCCGTCCCACTTGCCAGAGGCCCGGTGGGCCCAGCGGGACCCTCCCCCCACTCGGAGCGGGGAGGTGCGAGCCACAGACATTTCGTGTCTGCTCTCGTCTCCTCCTGGATGCCCTCGTCCTTGCCTATGACACTGTTCCATTCCTGTTGTGTTGATGAGGTCGGGGGGCCCAGCAGAGGTAAAGCTGCTGGGTCGTGGCGTGGCTCCCAGGCGCCTCAAGCACCAGCGTGCTGGGATGTTCCTGGCGCCCCCCTTCCGAGAGGAGGCCGCGTCTGCTGGGTGTCCCGCGTCAGCTGGGTGTCCCGCGTCAGCTGTGCACCTCCTCGCGCTGCTTCCCTGAACACACTGTCAGACCTCCCGCCTGCTTGCAGCGAGCCCCTGCAGGGTAGGAATGGGCCTGATCGTACTCTCCGAGGCTTCTTTGATCAGTTTTCATGGACCGAATGAATCAAGTGTGAGGTGGACTCAGAGCACGGGGAGTGTGGAGGTGGCTTTGGCCCCGGGGCAGCTGACACAGAGGGGCGCTCAGCATGCGCTGGTCAGAGCAGGCTGGCGGACGTGCCTTTCCCGTACCCTGGCTTTTAGGAGCCAGAGATGTGCTTGTTCTGCAGGCCCTCTGAGGCTGGAGACAGCTCAGCTTCTGGATTAGGTTCACGTGGGAGCCTCGGTGATGGTAATATGAGTGCATTTCTTATGCGTTTTGGAAAGATGCAAAATTTTATTGTACCAAAGTGAATCAGGCTACAAACAGAATCCTGTGGTGAAGAGTCCACCATGTTTACTTTACACATTTTAGTAAAGTATTAAGTTTTCCAGTCTCATTAATTTATAATAGTATTTTATAATACAAAATATGTGTTCTTTCTTGTTTTAAAATGTTTTAAAACATTAATGCATTTCTTATTTTTGTTTAGTGTTTCTGCCAGATTTTAGTACTACCAAAGTTTTAAAAAATAAGACTAAAACCAGTTCAAAAGAGTATTAGAAAAAAAATAAATTATGGATTGATTTTTCTATTATTCCTGGCTTTTCAGGGGGAAAAAAAGGTGCTTATATTTAGGAGTTCTTTGCATACACCATCCTATGACAGATTTTTGGTTCCGTCTCAGATGTGATTTTACATCCAATTAGAACAAATGAGCCCCAGTGGCTGCGTGGTTTGTGTTCATGGGGAGGAATGAGTGATTCCATCAGGAAGCGTAGCAGGATCATGTTCTTGCATTTGTATGTTACAGTACTTTCCCAGGTGGTGTTTCTTTGTTCCATGCGAGGATTCCGTGACTCAAGCAAGGAAGGTATTTTTGTTTTCTAAGTTTTAGCGGAAGGAACTGGGGCTCAGGAGAGATTTAGAGGACTGAGGGAGGCCATAGAGACTCTCACTGGCCACCCTGGGCCTGGAACCCAAGTCTGCTGAATCCACAACCAGTTTCTGTTGCCCTGCCCCTCTCCACTCGGTCAGCCTCCCGGGGGGAATCTTACTGAGAAGGAAAGACTCACAGTACAGATGAGTATGGAGTTGTGATACTGGTGTTGTTTTCATAAAGACAGTTCTGAATTTTAGTTTTTAGAAAGCAAATGCACGATTGTAGAAGATTTGCTCTTTATTTCTCATTCATTTTCTGCTTATTAAAACATGTGTCACATTTTAGTTTTCCCTCTTAGATGCCTGGTGACTCTGCAGTCTGATTCCAAGAAATACGGGGACAGGGAGCCGGCAGCAAAGCCAGACACGGGCTGTCACCGTAAAGACTCCGGCCGCTGAAATAAAGGCGGAAAAAGATCTGCCAGGGCCGTGCTGCTCATAAAAAAGCTAACTTGCAAAATAATATCAGAAAAAAGCAAACATCAATACAGAGAAGGATGGTTCATAATGATAACAGGCTCAACTCGTTAAGCAGAGATGTCTTTCCTAAATGTGTTTTTCAGAGTCATGGGTGTAGCAGCAATTTATTTTTCACAAGCAGAGACAGTATACTCTTCTACGAATACATCACAGTTTGTTAGCGTATCCGCCTGCTCACAGACACCCAGGTTATTTACAAGCCTTCCCCCCATGAAAAAGCTGCTATGAGGGTCCTTGTGGATGCTGCATTGTGGGTATATGTTTCCACTTCTATAAGGCAAATATGAAGTAGTGGAGCTGTTGGGTCATAGGAGAGATACATGTTTAACTTTACTTTAAAACCAAAAACCTGCCATATGGTTTTTCAAAGCGGTAGTACCCTTTTATCCTGCCCACCATTATTTTTTAAATTGATATGGAGATACAAGTTTCCAAACGCCTCTTGCATCAGTTTTGTTCGGCCACATTTCTGAAGGAATATGCCCATTTCATGTAAAGTTTTGAATTTATTGGCACGAAGTTGTCAACAGGATCCGTTTATTAGTTCTTCATGCCTGTAGCGCCTGTAGTGATGTTCCTTTCTCATGTCTGACACCTTTTCCCAGTGGTCAAGTCTAACGAGAAGTTTTTATTGATTTTTTTTGTTTGTTTTTGAAGCAATTTACTTATTTCCATGCTTATTTTATTTCCCTTCTTTTAGTTTAGCTTTGTTTAAAATCCCTCATCTTTTCCTAGCTTCTTAAGGTAGAACCTCATTGATTTGAACCTTTATTCTTTTCTGATTTAGGCTTTTAAGGGCATATATTTCCCTCCAGGCATTGTTTTAGTTATATCATACACATATTGACATCTGTTATTATCATTCAGTTTGAAATATTTTCCAATTTTTTTCTTGTGATTTCTCTGATTTATGAGATATTTAGAAGTATGTTAATAAAGTTCCAAGTACTTGAGGATTTCCTGGGTATCACAGTAGACTGATTTCTCATTTAAAGCATCTGATCAGATAAAGCTGATGTTGTCTTGATCTCTTGATACTTATGATGACTTACTTGGGCAGTACATGTGGCCCGCTTGGTAAATATGCCGTGTGCCCTTGAAAAGAGTGTGTATTCTTCAGGTGGTGGATGTGGTGTCCTGCAGACCAGTTAGATCCAGTTCACATCTCCCTCTACCGGTTTTTCTGTCAGTTACTCAGGGAGGGGTACTGAAATCCCTGCCTATGATCGAAATTTTGTCTATTTCTGTCAGTGTTTGCTTCATGCATTATGAAGCTATATTATTAGGTACACACATTTAGGAAAGATATCTCTGCTTAATGAGTTGAAAGTCTTATCATTATGAAACATCCCTCTTTGTACTGATGTTTATTTTTCTGATATTATTAAGCAAATCAGCTTTTTTATGAGCAGCACGTCCCTGGCAGATCTTTTTCCACCTTTTATTTCAACTGACTGAGTCTTTATGGTGACAGCCTGTGTTTGGTTTTCTTTCCGCTCTCTATCCCTGTGTTTCTTGTAACCAGACTGCAGAATCACTAGTCGTCCAAGAAAACTAAAATGTAAGAAATACTTTGATAAGCAGAAAATGAATGAGAAATAAATAGCAAATGCATTTGCTTTCTAAAAAGTAAAATTTGCAAATATCTTTGTGTGAACACCAGTATCCCACCTCCATACTCATCTGTGGTGTGAGCCTTTCCTTCTCAGTAAGAGCCCCCCGGGAGGCTGACACTGTGATGCTCCGTGACCCAAGGAGGCGGAGAGGGGTCGACGTGTTGCCAGCGTGAGCGAGCCCTCACTTGCCTGCTCCTGCTTCTGTCTCCGAGTTTCCTTTCTGGTCATTGCCCCGCTCTCACTGCCGCCGTCCCGGCCGCCACCACCTCTCCTTGGGCTTCGCAAGTGGGCCCTCGCGTGGTGGTCTTGTGACCGCTGGCCCTCTGGTCCGTTTTCCACACTGTGGTCAAGGCCTCGTGTGTAAGCTGTTCCCTGGGCCCAGGATGCTCCCCTCGTGGCCCCTCTTCTCTCAGTGGGCCTCTCTGCATGTCTGGGTCGCGTTTCAGCTCTCAGGCCCTCCACCTCCTTGCTGACGGGGCGCATCCCCCCCAGGACGTCACCGTGCGCCTCACCTTGTGCTGTGAGCACTTCCTCTGGGTGAGATGGAACCTTTGCCGCCCTTGGACCGGGAGCCGAGTTCCCTGCCTGTGGGGTCTGCGCGACGGTCACCCGTGTCATTCATTCCCCTGCCCTGCTGGCCCCAGGGAAGCGTTCCTTAGATACTTGTTAGCGTCAGTCTGTGACCTCCATGTTTTCCTGTTTCTGTATGTCTTCAAGTAAAATCGTACAGTTTTCTTCACATGGTATTTCTTGTGCATTTCTTGTTAAGCTTATGCCTGTAACCTTTTCCACTTCTTTTTTTGTCAGTAGAGACAAGCTATTGATTTTTTGGCTCTTGTATCTGCCCGTCTTGCTGAACTCAGAACCTGGGGTCCCACATGTCTCTGGGTGCTGCCTGCCCGTCTGCTGGCTCCGTCCTCAGGCTGGTGGGGGGCTGGGGGGCTGCTGGCCCCCAGCCTGACATTTGGCACCACCAGCATTCAGAGGAAGCCGAGATCCAGAGATCAGAGATCCAGCAGATCCCCTGAGAGCCAGGAGAGGTGTCCCCAGGCGCTCCGGCTCCTCTGTGCTCTATTCCCAGGGTTCACATGGGGTTCCAGGCCCATGGCCAGATTGGGTGCTGGTGAGGGCGTGGCTTTGCCTCCATGCCAACAAGCCCAGCTGAGTGTAGAGCAGGTGGGTGGGTGTTTGTGTGTGTTCTTTTTTTGTCAGTAGAGACAAGCTATTGATTTTTTGGCTCTCGTATCTGCCCGTCTTGCTGAACTCAGAACCTGGGGTCCCACATGTCTCTGGGTGCTGCCTGCCCGTCTGCTGGCTCCGTCCTCAGGCTGGTGGGGGGCTGGGGGGCTGCTGGCCCCCAGCCTGACATTTGGCACCACCAGCATTCAGAGGAAGCCGAGATCCAGAGATCAGAGATCCAGCAGATCCCCTGAGAGCCAGGAGAGGTGTCCCCAGGCGCTCCGGCTCCTCTGTGCTCTATTCCCAGGGTTCACATGGGGTTCCAGGCCCATGGCCAGATTGGGTGCTGGTGAGGGCGTGGCTTTGCCTCCATGCCAACAAGCCCAGCTGAGTGTAGAGCAGGTGGGTGGGTATGTGTGTGTGGGTATGTGCCTCCATGCCAACCAGCCCAGCCTGAGTGTAGGGCAGGCTGGTGGGTTCCTGCCTCTGACCTGCTGGGGTGAGTGTGTGTGTGTGCCTCCATGCCAACCAGCCCAGCTGAGTGTAGAACAGGTGGGTGGGTGTTTGTGTGTGTGTGTGTGTGTGTATGTGTGCGCGCGTGCCTCCATGCCACCAGCCCAGCCTGAGTGTAGAGCAGGCTGGTGGGTTCCTGCCCCTGACCTGCTGGGTGAGTGTGTGTGTGTGTGTGGTCACTTTGCACAGTCAGGATTCTGCTGGAAAGGTGGAAGGGGCGGATGGGCCTGGGTTGAAAGTCCACACCTGACCCCTGTCCGAGTGGCCCTGGGACTTCTCCCATCCACATCCCGACACCTGGATCAGGTTGTAAGATCTCCTGGTGTGGAGCGGTCTTTTCATTCCTGTAATCATACTGATCTTGGACCTTCGGTGGTGTTTCTGTCTGCTGGGGTTTGATTTTGGACCCTTCTGTCTGTGAGATCTGTCTGCGTTAGCAGAAGCCTTCTTAGTAGTGGGAGTCCACGGTGGGGAAGGACTCGGGGACATGAAGGCCCCTTGGTTCGCATGCCGCCGCAGCCGAGTCCCCTCACCTCTCTGAGCCTGTTCCTCCATCACTCAGTAGGACTGCAGCCCCAACTAACTCAGGCTGTCTGGAGGACCTCATACCTGAGAGCCCCCTTTCAGCACCAGAGTCAGAACTGTGTCTCACTGTGTTGACTGAAGGTACCGTCTTGTGAGGGTCCTTCATGAGGAGAGAGGTTCCGAGGACTTCGGGCTTTCTTCGTAAACGATCCTCAGAAAGCGGGCTCGTGCAGCCACCGAGGCCCCGGGAACGTGACTGGTAAACAGCGCATTACTGGTGTTCGGATATTAGGTTCCTGCTTTTCATAATATCCTCAGGGAACTGGGAGGATTTGATATTTTCTGAGATTGCCATAAAATGCAAGTTATTGCTGGTGCCGTCTGCCTGATTATTCTGTACTTATTTTACTTAGACTTTGGTAATTGGAAAAAGATTAGATGTCAGGACTTTGCGTTCTGTTGATTCTATTACCAGAGTCCTTCTCTTTAATCATTTCCTTTATTCCTAGTATTAATCATTAGCTCTGAGCTGTTAAGAGAAGACCCTAACTTAAAGGAAAGAAATAATTACTTCCGCTTCTGTAGGACTGACTGTTAGGTCCCTACAGGTTGAAACATGTTCTCTGGCCATTCGGGGCCTGTGATGGAGGCGCTCGAGGAGACCCCGAAGGTCAGAAGGACCCTGGGGCCCTGACTCTTAGCCGCCTCCGCAGGCTGTGCCCTGACTGCTCCCGTCCAGGCCCCTGTGCCTGCCGGCCCTGCCCCTCTGTGGCCACCCCCCAATCTTAGGTGTTTGTTGGGGCAGCTGTGACTTGTACTGTTGACACTTGCTTGTCCCCAGGATTTGGCCACATCCTTAATCAGTGCTGTATAGACACAAGCTTATCTCCACGAACTGATGTCTTTCACAACCCCTCCTGACATAGAGAACAGAGCTAGGGACCTGGGCCGGGGAGGAAGGGCAAATAGAAGGAGGGACGTGGCGGCGTGTACACTGCCTCATTAAACTAGGTGACCCGTGGGGCTCTGCCGTACGACTCGGGACTCACACCCGAGCTCTGTCACCACCTTCAGGGGTCAGATGGGGTGGGAGGTGGCAGGGAGGTTCAAGATGGGGGGGACACACGTATACCTCTGGCTGACTCCTGTTGATGTATGTTGTGAAGCAACTATCCTTCAATTATAAAGATAAATCTATTAAAAAAAATCTGTCCTGAGAAGTGCACCTCATGTAGATCTTCTTAAAGAGTAAGTGCTGAGAGTGACAGGGGATGTGAGCTTGGGGGTGTGGGGGGAGAGAGGGAGGGAAGTGGGTGAGTGGGGAGGCAGGAGGCTGGAAGGAAGCGTGTCCTTTGCATCTCGCCTGTCCCTGTGGCTCCAGGGACGCTCGGGCCGTGTTGAGCAAACGTGTGCTAAGATCTAAATGCAAACAGGTCACGTTTAGCTTGGTTTGAATAGAGTGGTAACTTCTCCAATGTGTTGAAAACAATCAGTATCTGAAATTGTTCTCATTTAGGTTCATTCTGGTTTCATTTATGGGCCTCCTTGCCCCCCGGAGGAACTGGGGGAGGATGTCACCCAAGGGGGGCAGCTTTGCCTGCCATCTGTAACGCCCATCTTCCTGTCTCTCTTGTGTTAACAGAGGAGCTCAGGAAGCTGAGCTGGTCCGGGATCCCCAAGCCCGTCCGTGCCATCACGTGGAAGCTGCTCTCAGTAAGTTCCCCCTCTCTGCGCCCCCGCCCTGCACCCCCTGCCCAGGCACCGTCCTCCCGCGAGGACAGGCTCTCCCGGCCCGGGCGGGCTTCGAGCCCCATGCGTGTCCCGGCTCCACCTCGCAGATCCGGCTTCGGCTGGGGCTGCGAAGGCATCTCCCACCCTTAGCTCAGTTTCAGGCTTGGTTTGCCAAGACTGGCAGAAAACGTGGGTAAGTCATAGCTTAGGATGGCTGTGTTCTTTTTCTCTGCTCTTATTATTTTTAAAGTCTTTGTGGTGTTTTTAAACCTGTGTTATAAAAAGGTTCCAGCATAGAAGATTCTTTCAGCTCCGAGGACTCAAACAGGGGGATCTGTTTGAGAATCTTTTAAAAAGCATCAGTGGTGATGGTGTTAGACCGGTGTGTGTTTGTGTGATGGAGGCTGGGCTGTGGCTCCCTCACACCCAGTGCAGAGCAGCGTGTTCTGGGGGCTTCGGGAGAAGGTGGGAGCTGGTTCTTGCCCTGAGTCAATGTCAGAAGTGAGCTTAGCTCTGCTGAACATCTCAGAGTTGTTTCTAGACAGCTTTCTTCCCGTTTCCTGTTTTTTTTTTTTCTTTCTTATTATTTTGGGAACTAAGTCAATAGGGACCCCTAAGAGTTTACCCTAAATTGGGTCAGACTTTCAGTATTAAAAGAGTCTTTCTTGCTAATGAGCTTTAATAAATTTGCAGCTTAGTACCTCGTAATCCTACATGCAGATGCAGTTCCGAACAGTGAATATTTATTGATCAAATATTCTCTTGCAATTAAAATTAGACCCGCTGCAATTGCTAATGGTTTTGTTCAGTGTTTTTCTCATTTTAAGCATTTGTATCTGGTTTTCCCAACATCCTCTAAGAGAGGCTGCAGGCTTTCCGGGCCACATTTTAGGAAGTTCGCGTGAAAACACCTTCCGGGTCTCTGTGGAGGCTCTGCGTTTGTGCAGGGTGTGCCCCTCCTGGTGGAAAGCCGTCTGTGGATCACGTCGTCCCGGCCCTTTCCCTTTAGCTCCCCGCCTCTGCAGGTCATGCTTAGACACCCTCACAGCTGCCCAGTGACTGCCCTGGAGGAAGAGCCACCTGGGGTCAGTGGGCAGAGGGGCAGAGGGCGACGTGAGATCGGCTCGGCTCGGCGGTCTGAAGCGGGGCGGGGCGGTGGGGAGGGTCTGTGACCAGCGGCGCTGGGATGCAGGTGACAGAGTCTGGCCCTTCTTGGACGCTTGTTCACGTCACCACCGCTGGTTACAGGGGCCCTTGTCCAGAGGCGGAGGGGAGCCAGACTCCAGCGGTCCACAGAGTCTGGGGGCCTTGGGGTTGGGCCGGGCGCAGCGGGATTTGATCGGGGGCCACAGACCGTGGCAGCCCCACGGAGAGGAGGGCGACAGTGTCTTGGGCACGTGTCTGGCGTCTTCACCCCCGGCATCTGGACGCGGAGGTGGGCTGGGGTGGAGGAAAAGGGCGGGCGTGACTAGGGCAGTCCTCGCTGTCTTCGACTTGCGTTGACAGATGAGTTAAAAAGGCGTTGGGGGCAGTGAGCCGAGCCCGTCCCTCCAAAGGTGGGCCACCAGCGGCGAGGGCATTCCGCAGCCTCTTGGAGAAGGTGGGGTGCCTCTGGGCGTCTCCAGGGGTGTGTCGGGGTTCCCCGGGTGAGCGACACGGGAGGTCACGTGACCCTGGGGAGGCAGAGAATCAGCACCGAGGCTCTGCAGGAACGGGCGGGTCAGCTGACCCTGGGGGTGCGGGGAGGCCAGGCGCCCCGGGTGGGGCAGGGACTGCAGCTTGCCTCCTGCCCTTGTTCGCTCAGCGTCGCCCGAGCACTTCCAGGGTCTGCCGCCGGGAGAGCAGGGAAGGGGAACGGCCACGTCCTGTGGCAGAGGGAGGGAGCCCCTGCTCTCTCTGCCTCCGGCCCCGGGGCGGGGCCGGCCCCCTGCAGACAGGGCACCTGTCCTCCCTGCGCGCGCTCTCCCCGCCTCTCCTCTGCCTTTTCGCTCGTCCTGCAAGCGTTCCTCAAGTGTTTGCTGTGTGCTGTTGGGCGCAGTGTGAGAGATTCCTGTGCCGTGGAAGGGGTAGGAGCTGGGATGGGCGGGACGGAAGGGGGGGAGGGGCCCGGGCCACCGAGGAGAAAGCCAGTGTGGGTGCTCACTGACCACGCAGGCCTGTGCAGGTCGGCAGGGCTGTCACCCCCGCCTGCAGGGCTCCCGCCTCAGGGAGTGGAGAGGGGATCTGGGCGTCCAGGGGCAGGGAACCCACGCAGTTAAGGGGTGCTGGTCGGACCTGGGCTTGGGCAGACAGGGGAAGTCTGGCTGTGGGGGCCATCCTCTCCCATCCTGTGAACCACACCCGGAGCTCATGAGCCTCTGAGCTTGTCCTGGGGTGCCCCCGGCGCGGTCAGCCGCAGGGCAGGTTCTCTGGTGGGAGACTCGGAGCGCACAGTGAACCCCGTTGATCACTCGGCCTGGATTCAGCAGGCGTTTCTTGAGCATCTGTCCTGGGCTGGGCCCTTTACAAGTGTCAGGCCCACAAGTGTCCTGGAGGAAGCACCCGGGGGCTCCTGGGGTTGGGCCGGGGCTGGAGCAGCAGTCTTCCCAGTCAGGACTAGCTCTTGGTCATTCTCCGAGGGCCTCACACGCCTGTCTCCTGGGGAACTCTTGCAGATGCTGACGGGTGGGCCCACGGAGCAGATCCCGGGGTGGACTGTGGTCCCAGGGTGTGAACCGACTCCGGGTTCCACTGAGCACCTGGCCCAGGCTGGGGGGAGGGGGCGGGCGTGGCAGGGGCGTGTGGGCTTCAGGCCTCCTCTCCACCTGCAACTTTCCATTCTGGGTCCACACTCGTGTTACCCCGGGGGCTTGGGAACTGGTGCCATCTGGATTCCCCAGGGGTGCTCTCGCGGGTCCAGGGCGGGGACCGCTGCTCTAGAACACTCTGGTCCCCCGAGGGACAGGGCAGGGCACCCCCGAGCCCACAGGGAGATGGGGCGTTGAGGGCAGCACCCCTGGGCGGAGGCGTTGGTGGGGCACAGCTGGGCCTGGCTCACCTACAGCTGAGGGGCTGGGGCTGCTGACCCTCCAGTAGGGCAGAGAATGGACTGGGGTTGTCGGCAAGTCTGGGGGAGCCTGCACGGGGGAGCTGGGGACCCCCATGCCGCGGCTCTGCTCCTCCACCACAGCAGGGTCTGCGGGAGACGGGAGGCCCGTGAGCTGGGGCTGACGGGCAGCTCTGGGGCCCCGGTTTTCTCAGGGCGAGGGAGGGAGCGGGAGGTCCGAGCACTGGGGGCTTAGCTGAGGAGCTGAGAGTTTGTGCTCTGCCCCGTTTAGGGAGACCGCCGGCTTGCCTGATGTGCTCAGGGTCTGCCGTTAACACCGTCCCCGTGGCGTGTGGATGAGCACTTTCTTAACGGATGAGTAGGAGATGCCGCTTTAATGAAGAAAGATGGGAAGCTGGGCTCTGGTCACTCAGGAGAACTAACCTGAACCCCAGAGTTCACCGGTAAACCGCCTCTGACGCCATCCAATGCTGAAATTCCGTGCAAGTGGTGCAGGAACTCTTAAAAACTAACACTGTAGACGCTGCTTTCCTTCAGATAGATAGCCAGCAGGGACCTGCTGCGTGGCACAGGGAGCCCTGCCCAACATTCTGTAATAACCTAAACGGGAAGAGAGCTTGCAGCAAGAACCAGGGATTGTATATGTGTAACTGAAGCACTTTGCTGTAAAACCTGAAACTAACACAACGCTGTTAATCAACTAAACTCCAACATGAAACAAAAATTTAAAAAATTAATGCTCTAGAAAATTACATTTCTGGCTCTTTTGAAAAAGCATTTCAGAAATATCCAACAAAACTAAGCACCTGCCATTCATGGCAGTCAGTAGAATGGCTGGAAATGGTGAGTGAAGCTCTTATACCGTGTTTCATTCTCGCCGTTTATTGAGGTGAGTTTGCATGTGAACCCAGCGGGAGGGAGCGACTTGATGTTTGTGTCAGCGGGACAATTCTGATATAAGTATATGCATGCATTGTTTTACATTTATGATTAGTGTTTTTATAGCATGCTAATACAGCAATTAAGTTTTCTGTAGTTCTGTCATTTAAAATTCATTGCATACTTGAATATATTTCATTTGCATAATTTCCAGTCTTGCTTAATTATCTGGAGGCCTCAACTTGCGTGTGTGTGTTTTCCTTTAGGAAGGGGAGCATCAGGAGGCTGTGTGGGCTTGCTTGTTGCCCGCGTCCCCACTTCGATGCCCTTGCCTTTCAGAAGTCCTGTCTCGGTTTTTTAGTTAACATTTGAGGGTGGCGAGACTTGCTGGGTCCTCGTTCCCTTAGATACCCTGGCGGCGCTGCAGGTGGTCTGTGTCAGGCTGTCCCCTCCGGCCGCAGCCGGCGCCCTGAGGTGGCCCCAGTGCCCTGACCCGGCCGCTGCACGCGTGTCCACGCGCCTCCCGTGCTAGGCCGTCTCGGGCTTGCCCAGGGCTCCCCGCGGCTGTCCTCTGCCTCTCCACCTCCATCCGCTCCTCCATCTCCAGACCCAGCCCGGAGGAGGCCGGCAGCCCATCCCTGTTGCTGGTGTTGAGTCGCGCAGTTGCGTCCGACTCTGCAGCCCCAGGGACTGTAGCCCGTTGAGCTCCTCTGTCCATGGGATTCTCCAGGCAAGAATACTGGGGTGGGTTGCCAGGCCCTCCTCCAGGGGATCTTCCCAAGGCAGGGATCAAACTCACGTCTCCTGCACTGGCAGATATATTCTTTACCTCTGAGCCCCCTACTTCTCATGAATTAGTTCAGACACGACCTCCTAGCCTCCTGGGTGGGGACCCTTCTTGGGGTGTGACGGTGTCATCCCAGATCTGTTGACCTCATGCCTTCATCCACCAAGTATCTGTGGAGTATCTGCTGTGCCAGACAGTACCCTGAGCCCCGGGGATGTGTGTGAACAGGGGGGTGAGGATTCCTGCGTGCTGGAGCTGGCATGCCAGCGAGAGCAGATGGCGGTAAAGGCAGTGGCTGAAGTTCACGGCGTCTTAGAAGGGCTGACGTCACAGAACCAAACGGGAGCGAAGTAGGAGGGGTCCCGAGGGCCAGGCTGGTGGCTGGGGCGGCTACTTGGGAGCCAGAACTTGGGGAGGGAGGGATGGGGCCTTGCAGGGTCTCGGTCCCACCCAGATTCACGGGCTCCTTGGAGAGGGTGGCACCGACTCCAGCAGGGCGTGGGCCGACGGCGCAGACCAGGCAGCCCCGCTGAGGAGCCGCTTGCTCTCTGAGGAGGAGGAGGGTGGGTGCAGTGCCTGGATGTGTCCCTCGGCCCCGAGGCCGGGAGGGGGGTGGGCGCTGGGCAGGCGCTCCTGTGGAACGGCCGCGGCGCCCACTCCTGGAGCCCAGAGCTGGGAGCCAGCCCTGCAGAGGCGGAGGCGGTGGCTTCATGGGGCGGCACCGCCTCTTGTGGGCGCTGCAGCCGCCTGGCCCTGCCCGCGTCGCTGAGAGATTCTCCTATGATGAGGGTGCGTGGCTGTGTTCCCGAAAAGGTTCCCTGCAGGCTGGATGTGGCCTGTGAGTGGTGGTCTGCTGGCCCACGATGCAGGAGATGGGTCCCAGGGTGGAGGGAGCCGTGAGCTCAGAGGGCCCTTGAGTCTTGGGGGTGCCAGGTGGGGGGAAGGGAGAGAGCATCCCGGGCTGAGAGGTGGGAAGGGCCAGGCCCTGGGTCTCGGGCGGGCCGGCTTTGCCTTCCGCCCTCCACCAGGCCTGTGTGCAGCAGGACCCTGGCAAGGAGCTGTCCCCACCTTTCCTTACCTGGGACTGTGGCAGTTTCAGGACAAAAAAAAAAGAAGTAAACCCAGCCCGTGGCCACTGTCCAGGAGGCAGTGGGGCTTGACGTGGCTGTCAAGGCCCACCTGGGCCTGGTGGGTGCCTGGGGTCCCAGATGGAATCTCTGAAGCTGTAACTCACGCCCTCGGCAGGGCCGGGCTGGGGTCCGGGCGGGAGGAGGGCTCTGGGTGGTTTCAGGTGATGCTGGCCGAAGGGGGCGGGGTCTGAGCTGCTCAAGTGGGCACTTTACTGGCTGGTGTGAAGGCGCTGGAGGCGGCCCGCATCCTCAGTCCACGCTGGGGGCTGGTGGTGGTTTTTGTCGCTGGTGTAAGTGTGCAGAGCGGTCTGCTCTTTGGGATACAAGAGGCCTCATTTGACCAGAAAATGGAGGCGGGTAAGACCAGCGGCCGCTCCCTCCATCGTTAAGGGGGCCGCTCACTGCCGACTGCAGGGATCTGTCAGCTGGACCCGCCGCTGCGCTGGGAACAGCAGGGCCCCTTTCCGACGGGTCGTAATTAACTGAAGGCTTTTTAGGGGGGCTGTTCTTCGGGGGGCTCCTCCTTGCTGCTATAGAAGGTGGAGGACGGGCGACACCTGTGACAAGCCTGCCGGGGTGTAAATTGCTAACCTCCTGGCAGGGTCACTTGGAAAAAAAGCTTCAAGAGCCTTAAATATATCCCGTGTCCCATTGAGCCGACAATGCGCTTGTAGACATTTTACTCCAGGAAAAATCAGACATTGCTCAGCACCACGTATTCTGGACAATTGAAAATATTCAGAATGTTCAGAAATTGAGGAAAGGTTAAACAGAAATATGTAATAAAGACTTTCATATGGTGGCAGGCCATGTAGCCTTGGGGACCAGTGCTCGCAGAACATGGGTTGCTAAGCTTCTTCTGTAAAGGGCTGGTTAGCACGTATCTGAGCATGTGTTTCAGTGGGTCTCACGGTCATTTTCCGACTCCTCAGCTCTGCCTCAGTTGTATCCAGATAGCCACACACATGGGCAAACAGGTGTGGCTGCGTGCCCCTGATGTCCTGGTTACACAAACGGGCGGTGGGCTGGCATTTGCTGAGCCCCTCAGGAGAACAAGACGTTATGTCAGTGGGAGCCAGGGTTCACGATTTTAAGTCCAGGTATGTAAGCACAGAATGTTGGAGAGGAAATTTCCTTAAAAAGGCCATGGAAAGGACTAGTCATTAAAAGTAAATTGGGCTTCGTTCGGGTTAGGAGCTTCTGTTCATCAAAAGACGTCATTAATGGGCAAGAAGCCACAGGCAGGAGGAGGGGATGTTTACTGCAGGCCTGCCGTGTAGACGGTGCCGCAGGCGCCTGCGAAGCAGGTGGGGAAGCAGGAGGGGACGGACCACTGAACGGGAAGGGGAGGGCTGCTCACGGGTGAGGATGCGCCTGGCCTCCCGCAGGCCCCTGGAGAGGCAGCTGAGGCCTGCCAGCTGAAGGATACCTCTGTGAGCCTGTCAGCACGGCTGCAAGGAAAAGGCGGTGGTGGCCGGCGTTGGGAAGAAGGGAGGCCAGCGGGTGCTCTCGCGTATGTCCCCCGGGAGTGTAGTCACTTAGGAAATTCTTCAGCAAAACCTGTCAAAGGTACGCCCACCTTTGCTCCCCGGTATATACCTAACAAAATGGATGTCGTGTGCTGTAAAAGGCAGGCATGAGAACGTTTATCGCAGAAACCTGGTCACTACCCAGATGTCTGTTAACAGAATGGATTTTGCACATGGAGATGTTATGCAGCAGTGAGAATTAACCACTGGTTTGTGTTCCAGACCGAATGGATTTTTCAATGTAGCACTGAGTTTAAGGAGGCAGAAAAGAAAAGAAAAAGATTCCATGTGTGTAAAGTTCAGAAACCTGAATGGCAAAACCTGGCAGATGTGAGGAGTCAGGGAGGACCTCTGACAGCATGTCAGGAGGAAGGGTCAGTGGCCGGGAGGTCCCCAGCGTGCCCTGAGATGTGTTCATTTTGTGATCATTCACACACGTATTTGGGCAATGTGTGCACACACACATTATATTTCAGTACATGTTTATTAAAAAGTTTAAATGATGTGATCCAAATGTGTTAAAACAAATGTGCATGAGTCTGTAGTTTATAATATAGAACAGATGCTAACTGCTGCCCAAAGCGGGGTAAAGGGGATGCGCGTGTTCACACAGCTGAGAAGGGGCGGCTGGACTTAGGTTGACTTCATCCTCACGGCTGAGCACAGCAGTCCTGGCGTCAGCTCTTTATGGTGGGTCTGTGGCTGGTGGTCCTCCCTCATGGTCACAGGATGGCTGCCACAGCTCCAAACCGTGCACATCCTTTTTGATTTACAAGCAGCAGCAGAGAACGCCCTGTACCTGGCTTTTGTGCCTGCTTCGGGTTCCCCTTTTTCCCCCGAGCCTGTCGGTCCCTGGAGCTGGTGGGATGGTGGGGCATATTGGCCCATCAGGACTTGTCCTGAAGGAAGGGGATTGCTCACCCTGAGGGAAGAGCCTCAGATGTGGTACCCAGAGGCTCTCCAGGACGCTGTTTGACAAAGGATGCACAGGTGTTTGGCAGCAAGCACAGAGACGTCCACCGTGGACGTGGAGACACTCTAAGAGGCGGCAGCTGTGCTTGTTCCTTCGCCCACTTTCGGGGGGGCTCACTCAGTTTAGGTGAGCCTGCCTTTTACAACACTACTACTACTACTACTGCTTAAGTCGCTCAGTCAGCACACGACATCCGTTTTGTTAGGTGAGTTTAGGTGAAAGTTTAGGTGCCTGCCGGGTGCTGCTGAGGGGCTGTGTGAGCGGGCCCCGCTTGGGCCAGGCCCACCATCCTGAGGAAGTGACCACTGAAGGGATGTCCGAGGGGTGAGGAGGGATACACAAGGAATGAGCTTTAGGACGTCTAGGGAAAAAGCAAGGAGAAGAAAATCCTTCTTATGCAGGACACAAGAACTGTTAAATACAAGTATAAAAGGAAAACTGTCCCTTGGACTTCACGACCATTTAAAACTGCTATTGTTTGAGACATTAAAAAGGCAAGCCACAGGCTGGGAGAATATAATCAGAGTACATATATTTGTCAGAAAGACTTGCATCTCGAATGTATACAGCACTCATAAAACTCAGTAAGAAAACAAGCAACTGGTTAAAAAAAACCAGGCAAAGGATTTGAACAGATGCTTCATCAAGGAAGAGAAACAGTGGCAGAGGGGTCTGTGAAAAGACGCTCAACATCGTGAATCATTTGGGAAATGAAGTAAAAGCCCTTGACAAGGACTGATGTTTAGAGATGGACAACATTCTAAGGTTCTCAGACCTTGTTAGTTAGTATGGAAAACCGTATCATCCTTCTGGGAAAAGATCCGGCAGTTTCTGAGAAAATTAAGCATACACCTACTTTATGACCCAGTTACCCAGGAGAAATCAAGTGTATATCATAAAAGCCTGGTACAACAATATTTATTACAGTCGTTATTTAAAATAACCCCAAACTAGAAACAACTCAGATGATCAGCAAAGAGTGAGTGGCTTCACAAACTGGTTTAACCATACCCTGGAAATTCCACTCAGGGGTTTGGGAGGGATCACTGCTGGTTTCAGAAAGACTCTCCGGAGACGGCGGTCTGTCAGGCGATGTTTGTGTCTGTCCTTCTGGCTTCACGTTCAGCACAGTAATCTCTAGCTGCATCCGTGTTGTGCCCGGGGCACTCTTCCATTCTCTTTTATGGCCATTCTTTTTTATATATTCCATTACACACACACACACACACGACATCTTCTTTATCCGCTGAAGTCTGAACTATGGCGCGAATGAGCTCGTCTACGAGACAGAAACAGACCCGCAGAGAGGCCAGACTCGTGGTTGCCGGGCGGACGGCGGGGAGGGCGGGAAGGACGGGGAGTTTGGGGTTGGTAGATGCAACTACATGTTAAGAACGGATAAACGACAGGTCCTGCTGTGGCGCCCAGGGAACTGTGTCCCATCTCCTGGGATGAACCGTAATGGGAACGAACAGAAAGGATGTGAGTGTGTGCACAGCTGAGTCCCTCCGCTGTACAGGGCCTGGCACAGCTTTGTAAGTCAGACAGAACGGCAGCACCTGGGTGAGGGCAGCTTTGCTGCCGGGCTCCGGGCCCCGTGATGCCATTTCCGTGCGGTTCCGGGGTGGCGGCCGAGTAGGTTCTCAGACCTTGTTAGTTAGTATGGAAAACCGTATCATCCTTCTGGGAAAAGATCCGGCAGTTTCTGAGAAAATTAAGCATACACCTACTTTATGACCCAGTTACCCAGGAGAAATCAAGTGTATATCATAAAAGCCTGGTACAACAATATTTATTACAGTCGTTATTTAAAATAACCCCAAACTAGAAACAACTCAGATGATCAGCAAAGAGTGAGTGGCTTCACAAACTGGTTTAACCATACCCTGGAAATTCCACTCAGGGGTTTGGGGGGGATCACTGCTGGTTTCAGAAAGACTCTCCGGAGACGGCGGTCTGTCAGGCGGTGTTTGTGTCTCTCCTTCTGGCTTCACGTTCAGCACAGTAATCTCTAGCTGCATCCGTGTTGTGCCCGGGGCACTCTTCCATTCTCTTTTATGGCCATTCTTTTTTATATATTCCATTACACACACACTCACACACGACATCTTCTTTATCCGCTGAAGTCTGAACTGTGGCGCGAATGAGCTCGTCTACGAGACAGAAACAGACCCGCAGAGAGGCCAGACTCGTGGTTGCCGGGCGGACGGCGGGGAGGGCGGGAAGGACGGGGAGTTTGGGGTTGGTAGATGCAACTACATGTTAAGAACGGATAAACGACAGGTCCTGCTGTGGCGCCCAGGGAACTGTGTCCCATCTCCTGGGATGAACCGTAATGGGAACGAACAGAAAGGATGTGAGTGTGTGCACAGCTGAGTCCCTCCGCTGTACAGGGCCTGGCACAGCTTTGTAAGTCAGACAGAACGGCAGCACCTGGGTGAGGGCAGCTTTGCTGCCGGGCTCCGGGCCCCGTGATGCCATTTCCGTGCGGTTCCGGGGTGGCGGCCGAGACGCGTGGGGCAGAGGGTGTGACTCCCGACTCCTCCTGGCCGAGGTGGGCACCGGGCCGGACTCGGGGTGACAGGCTGCTCTGATCTTCACGGGAGCCGTCACGCAGCTGTGCTCCTTGTCACCTGTCACGGAGCCGCTTGCGTGAAGCAGGAACCTTCTGTTCTGGGTGTGATGCGGCAGTAGTATTGACTGAAGACGTGGGAAATGGGAGGCGGCTGTCTGGGCTCTTCCTGGCCGAGCTTCGCTGCCTGACCCTCGCTGAGTCTGGACCGGGACTGCGGCTGCCAGGATCCAGGAGTCTTTGGAGAGAGGAGAAAACGCACACGTGTGTGGACACGGGCAGACACACGTGTCTGTGTGTGTGCCTGTGTGTGTGTCATGGACACACGTGTAAGCACACGTGTGTATAGCTGTAGGGCCTGCACACGCCTGACCTCTCTGTGCTGTACGAGGCATGTCCAGACGGGGTTTCGGCTCTTGGTCCTGCTGTGGGAGCTCGGTGGATGCCAGCCGGCCGCCGGGTGCCCGCCCCTCTGTGCGGTCGCGGGTGAAGGTCCTTCACCCCCGGGGAGGCTGCAGTGCCGAGCCCGGGCCCTTGGGGAGGACGGGCGGGGCTGCGGCTCCCGAGGGCTCAGCTCGCTGCCTTTCGTTTATGTCCTCCCCTCTGTATCGCGTTTCAGAGCACCAGGCTCATTTCGAGACGTGAGCCTTTTGGGAATTCCCTGGTCCGGTCGTTAAGACTCTGTGCTTCCACTGCAGGGGCCGCGGGTTTCATCCCCGATCGGAAAACTATCAGTAACACCCCAAATGCTGTGCAGCGTCGTCAGAAAAAACAGAATGAAATTAAAAAAAAAGACGTGAGCCTTTTGGTTAAAGGCTTCTCACAGAGATTCCAGGTGTCGTTGCGCTCATCTGCTAAGTCGTNTCCACTGCAGGGGCCGCGGGTTTCATCCCCGATCGGAAAACTATCAGTAACACCCCAAATGCTGTGCAGCGTCGTCAGAAAAAACAGAATGAAATTAAAAAAAAAGACGTGAGCCTTTTGGTTAAAGGCTTCTCACAGAGATTCCAGGTGTTGTTGCGCTCATCTGCTAAGTCGTGCCGACTCTTTGTGACCCCACGGACTGCAGCACGCCAGACTTCCCTGTCTTCCACCGTCTCCCGGAGTTTGCACACATTCGTGTCCGTTCAGTTGGTGATGCCATCCTTGAGTTACCATTAACCATACATGCTTACTCATTCCACGAGTTACTATTAAGTGTATATTCTTTTCGTGTTTTTTTTCTCACACAGGGTTACCTTCCTGCCAATGTAGACCGAAGACCAGCCACTCTCCAAAGAAAACAGAAAGAATATTTTGCTTTTATCGATCACTATTACGATTCCAGGAATGACGAGGTTCACCAGGATACCTATAGACAGGTGGGAACGCGTCTTCTTTTTTCTTGTTACTCAAAATTCTTTCACTCGGTGACATCTCTCTTGGTGGAAGTGCTTTACCTGGCAGGCCCCTGACTGGGCCACAGATCTTTATTTTCTAGCAAAAATAAATAAGCGTGAAACCTGATAATGGTGAATTTCCCCTAATAGTAGCACCTTGGGCATCTCTAGTTCCTCCTACAGGAGAGGGAAGGTATTTTCACTGGAGCCACAGAACAGAGAGCCCGGAGCCCTGGGTGGAGGGTGTCTTGTGACTCAGGGGCCGTCTGACCTGAAGGTCAGAGGTAGACATCCCTCTGGATCAGGTCAGAGGAGTGAGTCCCCCCGGGCCCGGGCGCCGTCCTCTGCTGCCATCGGGGGCGTGGTTTACGTTGAGGAGAGCCGCGCTGCTCAGCTCGGCTCTGGAGGGACGCAGTTCAGTCCACAGCGGAGGTGTAGCCAGCTTATCATTTGGCTATTTAGTTTAATACAAAATGGGTATAATTATGGCCTCTTGAATAGTCAGTTGACAGACGGTGTGCATAATGGGAAAAATACTTGAAATTGATTTACGGTTCACCGTGCATCCAGAATTTGCTGTTGGAATCGCTGGAGGCCTCCCTAACTCTCCTTGTCTTTGTTCCACGTGAGAATTCAGAACGGTCTGAGCCGCCATTAAACAGGAAGGTGGTTAGGACTTGTAGCCCTGCCCCGTGTTCTGGGATGAGCGTCTGATTTTCCTGAGGCGTGTCAGCGGGAGTGTTACCCCTGCCACACCCGGCCTCTGGGTGCAGGAGCGTCGCTGAATTTTCCGCTCAGACGCCCAGGCCTGCTTGTCGGTGTGGTGCAGTGCCGCCAAGAGGTCCAGAGACGGGCCTTCCCCCTGCTTGATCATCACGGTCCTTTAAGTTAGGTAGGTTCTTGGACAGCACCTTCCCCACAGGGGAACCCTGGCAGCCCTGGAGGAAGAGTGGCTCACGGTGGGGGTAGGGAGGGGGGCAGGGACCTCTTCTCACCCTCCAGGGTGGGCTCTTCGCGGCCTCTGGCCTGCGCCGCCTGCACTGGGCCTCGTCCTCTGTCTATAACTCCGGCGGCTCCCAGGCCGCAGGCGCTGCCACCTGTCCCTCTGGGAAGCCGAGTTCGGATGCAGCTTTGTGGATCGGGTCAGGGAAGTGCCGCTTGCCTGGCTGTTTTCCCGCTTTGCTGGTTTCCGTGAGTGGGCTCATTCGTTACTCTTTTGCCTGTGTTTTTGCCATGTTCTTATCCCAGAAAAAGGCATGCACAGGATGACCCCAGCATCTCTCTGCGGGATTTAGCGGGCCTCGTCCTGTTATGAATTTCTTGCAGGAGAGTTAATTAAAGGCGGGTTGCATCCATCTTTACTCAGTAGTTACTGTGATAGGTAATAAAAAGCTCGCCTGTTACTGTGAGTCCCCGAATGTTTCTGTGTTCGTGTCAGTGTGACCGCGCACAGGGTTAGCTGCTGGGGCCTGCCTGCCCTGGGCCGAGTGTGCCTGCCTCTTGGAGGTGGACTCTGGACTGTCCTGCAGGGCCGTTTCAGGCGCTCTGTTAGGTCATGATGGAGCCGGCCCGGGTCTGGGGCTTGGGCACCCTGGTCTCCTCACCCTGCTGCGCACTCTCGGGATTGACCCATGCACTGACCTTGGCTGCCCGTCTGCCCGAGGGGTGTGGCCTGGCCCACGCACAGCCCTGGGTGGCCAGGACCCCGTCTGCTTCCTGCCCCTCTTTTACGCTCTGCTCTATAGTTTTCTGTGGGTGAAGCTGTCACATCCAAAGCACAGAGTCAGTCCCAGCTCACCCGGCGTGTCCTCCCCGCCCTGCGGGTTCTGTGGACGTTGTGGCCGCCCCAGTCAGCCAGTCCTGTGTGTGGGGGTGGGGCGTGCCGAGCTGGTGCTGGGGAGCACTGCCCCGCCCCCCAGCCAGCACGTGGCGGGCAGCTCCTCCGGCCCCTGGCATGGCCCCGTGGCTCTGATGGCACGGTGTCAGTGCTCTGAGGTGGCCCTGGCGGACACTCTGGCCACAGGGTGGGGTCTGGAGGGTTCTGGTCTCCTGCCCGTGGCCAGCTGCAGGGCTCCGGCCCCAGCAGACTGTAGTCCTCATCCTCGGGGTCTCCTTCCCAAACCGGGGGTGCCTGTGCGTCTCAGCGTAAAGGTCCCTCCCTGCGTTGCTCAGCGGGTCTGAGTCAGGCCGTTTCTTGTCTTCCTCTGATGCCATCTCCTCTCCAGCTTCCCTTCTCTCTCTCTCCCACCGCCTCGTAGTCCACACTCCCTGAACTCGCTAGTCTGCAGGCCCCTGACCCCGGCCCAGTTCTCTCCCTGGGCAGTCTCACTGCCTCCCTTGGGACCACCGATGGGCAGCGCATTTTTGGGTTCTCACCCGAGGGGAGAGCTCAGGGCAGGCCCCGCGAGTGGGAGCAGCTCCCCCTAGTCAGAGCTGTGCAGCTCCGGGGCCGTGCATCCCCCGGCAGCTCTGAGAGGCGGGGCGGGGCTCTGATGGGCGGGGATGCAGAGCCCGCTGGGGTGGCCTCAGCCGCGGTGCTGGCGAGGGGGTGAGGAGACCCAGGCCCTGTGGGTCTCAGGACCCTCGTGGTCACGGGCAAGGACGAGGGCGGACCTGCATCGCAGCCCCCTCCCCACGGCATCACGACGCGCCGCCTTCCCTTGGGCTGTGTGGCCGTGAGCCTGGGTGAATGGGGATGGCGGTAGTGTTGGCTGCAGTGGGGTGTTCACGCGGGGTGCTGGGGGCCGGCCGGATGCCGGCTCAAGCCCTGAGCAGGCTTACCGGAGCCGGAGGTGCCGCTGCGTGGTGCATGCGCTCTGTGACGACTCTCCTGTCAGACGGTGGTCGGGTGGGGCCCACTGTTCCTCCCAGGGCTTTTGAAATGCTCCCTCTGAACAGTGCCCTGGATTCCCCCAAGGACTGTGTACAGCGCAGAAAAATGTGTCCCGGTTCCAAGAAGAAGCTGTCACGGCCAAAAACTTGTACGCTATTGATGTACTCGAATTGCTCCCTGTGTCAGAGGCTGGAAATCAATGCTTACTAATTGCTATGGATCCTGTTACTAAATAGCCGAGGGCCCGCTCTGTTTCTAGCTGGCCAGCCACCGTTACCGGGTGGGAAGTGTGTAGCAAGGCTGTCGAGCCGGGACGGGGCGGGGTCCTGGTGGATGGAACCTGTCCCCCGCCACAGAATGCCCGGCCCAGAGAGAGCAGGCAAGATCCCAAGTACAGGAGAATGCCCGGCCCGGAGAGAGCAGGCGAGGTCCCGAGCGCGGGAGAACGCCCGGCCCGGAGAGGGCAGGCAAGGTCCCGAGTACAGAACGCCTTCCCCGGAGAGAGCAGGTGAGGTCCCGAGTACGGGAGGACGCCCGGCCCGGGGGAGCAGGCGAGATCCCGAGTACGGGAGGACGCCCGGCCCGGGGGAGCAGGCGAGGTCCCGAGTACGGGAGGACGCCCGGCCCGGGGGAGCAGGCGAGATCCCGAGTACACCTGCTGCTGTTACTCAGTGCTGCTGCTGTTTTAATCGTCATACCTGTCGCGATGTTTGTCAGCTTTTAAAATCCGTGTGTCTTTCTCTTCCGTCTCCAGATCCACATAGACATCCCTCGAATGAGTCCCGAAGCGTTGATACTTCAGCCCAAAGTGACAGAGGTAAGAGCCGGGATCCGGACGTCCTGCGGAGGGAGCCCCAGGCCCGCGTCCCAGCGGCTCTACCCACGGCGCGGGTGGGGGTGGCCCCTGGGGCAGAGTCGCCAACACGAAGTGCTCACTGTCTTTTTTTTTATTGTGCAAACATCGGTGTGTACAAAGGAACACAGGTGGAGTGTATGTGTGCCGGTGGTTTACATGCGTGGGCCCCCCACCCAGTGTGGGACTGAGAGCCCCACCCTAGGGTGACCTGCCCGAGTGTGGCCCGTCCCGTGGAGGCTGCCTGCGGCTCTCAGCTGCCTCCAGGCCCCTCCCCAGGAGATGCCGCTCTCCTGGCCTGTGTCTGCCTCCCCTTCCTCACGCCTTTAATGCACGCCACGAGACGCTTGGGGAGCTGTGGTCTGGAGCTGATCATTCCTGTCTGAGTGGTCGCGTCTCTGCAGCCTGACTTTCTTCACCTACGTCATTTTCTAGGGTTCAGCCAATCTGTGTGTCCAGTTGCTACTCAGATATTCCACACTTTCTCTTGCCTTTTTCCTGTGGGGGGACATTTGGGTGGTTTCCAGGTTTTGCTATTGGACCAGTGTTGCCTGGAACCTTCACCTGCAGTTCTGCAGGTGCCCACTGGCAGGGATTTCTCAGTATCGTTTATGAAGAAGTGAGGTGACGACTCAACGGACATGAGTTTGAGCAAACTCCGGGGCACGATAAAGGACAGGGGAGCCTGGCGGGCTGCAGTTCGTGGGGTCACGAGGAGTCGGACACGACTTAGCAACTTAACAACAACAAGGTGTTGCAGGGTTGGGTGTCAGCCTGGTAAACTCTCCGGATGATGTTGGGATGGTCTCCAGAGGGTTGTCCCGCTTCAGCGCTCTCCGGCAGAGGACCAGCCGTCTAGTGCTCACACCCCTCCGGCTCTGGGTGCTGCCAGGCTTCTCACGGTCTGTCTCTCTGGTGGCAGTGTTCATCTTCCCGTCTCTGATCACCCGTGGAGTGAGCATCTCTT
The DNA here is from genome assembly GCA_006410635.1 of Cephalophus harveyi. Classification (NCBI taxonomy): domain Eukaryota; kingdom Metazoa; phylum Chordata; class Mammalia; order Artiodactyla; family Bovidae; genus Cephalophus; species Cephalophus harveyi. The sequence goes on along the minus strand of SJYT01054755.1, from coordinate 118,837 downwards.
CCTGTGCTTCTGTGTCCCATTCTGGGGGGTGCCTGTTTCTGTCTTTGCCTGATTTCTTGTGGGTGGTTGGTCTAATTGTTTGTTGCTCGTTGCTCTTTATATATTGGGGATTCTGACTCTTTGCCACTTGGTAGGGGCAGATCCCTCCTCCCAGTCTGTGGCTTGTTTCTTGGTAAACTCTCCGGATGATGTTGGGATGGTCTCCAGAGGGTTGTCCCGCTTCAGCGCTCTCCGGCAGAGGACCAGCCGTCTAGTGCTCACACCCCTCCGGCTCTGGGTGCTGCCAGGCTTCTCACGGTCTGTCTCTCTGGTGGCAGTGTTCATCTTCCCGTCTCTGATCACCCGTGGAGTGAGCATCTCTTCCTGTGCTTCTGTGTCCCATTCTGGGGGGTGCCTGTTTCTGTCTTTGCCTGATTTCTTGTGGGTGGTTGGTCTAATTGTTTGTTGCTCGTTGCTCTTTATATATTGGGGATTCTGACTCTTTGCCACTTGGTAGGGGCAGATCCCTCCTCCCAGTCTGTGGCTTGTTTCTGACACTTTCCTCTTGGTGGCTGTCACCGTCTGCAATCTCAGTTGCCGTGGCTTTGAGCGTGCCCATCTCTTCAGTTAGGGCTAGCTTCCTGAGACAGCCTGAAGCCGTTCTTCCTCCCTGATTTTCACCTCAAGGCTCTGAGGTGTTACCGTTCGCTCCTGTTTAGCTCGTCGGTATCCCGTGGCTGTGTGTGCCCTGCGCGGGAGTCCACTGTCACTTCCTCCCGTGGTGACCGGTCTAGCTTTTCTGCCCACGTTTGCAGGGTCCCTTCTGTTCACGTCTTTGTCACGTTTGCGGAGGTCTGATCTCTGTTTTCGCTTCTCTGGTGGCTCAGTGGTTAAGAATCCACCTGCAGTGTAGGAGGCTCGGGAGATGCAGATTCGATCTCTGGGCCGGGAAGATCCCCTGGAGGTGGGCACGTCAGCCCACTGCAGTATTCTTGCCCAGATAATCCCAGGGACAGAGGAGCCCGGCAGGTCCATAGGATCGCAGAGCCGGTCACGACTGAAGAAGCTGAGGCTACACGCACAGACGCACGGCCTCAGTTTTGCCGCAGCGTTCAGCTTACCTTTCCTTCAGATCACGTGCCTGGTTCATCCAGCTTCACCAGAAGTCTCAGTACCTGGTGGGGCGTATACATAACGCCTCCACCACCTTCAAAACCGATCAGGTCATCTTAAGGCTCTCCTCCTCCATGTAGGTGGGGAGCCCATGGAGGTTCCAGAACCAGGTGGCCAGGGTTTTCTCTTTTCAAATTGAAGTATAGCTGGCGTGTAGCATTATGCATTGCAGGTGTACAGTATAGTGGCTCACAGGTTTTAACTTATACTCCACTTACAGTTATTATAAAATATCGGCCGTATTCCCTGTGTTGTGCAACAGATCCTGACGGCTTGTCTGACACCTCCGAGTTTGTGCCTGTCCAGCCCGCCTGCCCTCTGCTCTCCCCTCTGGTAGCCTCTGCTTAGCTCTCTGTGCCTGTGAGTCCGCTGCTTTTCTGCTGCATTCACTGTTGTGTTGTCTTTTTTAGATTCCGCTCTTGTTGGTTCCTAACGTCTGTTTGATTTGTGATTGGAATTGCACAGAATCTATAGATCAGTTCGGGAGAACTGACATGTCTATGAAATTTAGTCTTGGTTTTCACGAGCATGCTAATTCCCTGTTTTCTTAGGCCACCCTTTAATGCCTTTCAATGAAGCTTCAGAAATTGCTCCATAAAAGGTCCCGCGTATGTTTCATTCGATTTGCTATTCATTGTCATATTGTTTGTTGCTATTATAAATGGCATCTCTTTAAAACTGAATTTTCTTATTGTTTTAAATATTTGTTTTTCATCTTGATTGGTCTAGTAAATGCAGTTCTAAATTTTGATATCTCTTGCTGTGCAGTAAGTTTGTTTAAAAAAAAAAACACACGATTATTAAAGCCAAAGTGCCTTTAGATTACAAACCACAAAAGGAGAAAATTAGTTTCCCACAGAAGTAGTCATTTTGAGGTACTTCTCTTGATTGTCCTTTTCAATAACTGTGCTTATTGTATCTGGAAAATGAGAGATCACATATTATAACCTCGTTTTAAGGTATTTTTTAAAGTGGAAAATAGAGTCTGCCACGCGACCTTTAGTTTATCTTTACCGTTATGTTTTTCCTGCCACTTGAGACTCTGTGTAGAGCTGAGCTTGCGCGCTCCCAGTTCCAGAGGCGGGATCCAGTCCCCGCCGGCCGGTGTCGGCTGGTGTCGGGTGTGGCAAGCTGGGACCTCGATCCCCGAGGAAGCCCCTGGGCCCCGGCAGTGGGCCCCGCGGCCCCTCCCTCAGCTCCCACATGTTCCTCCTGGAGCTGCACACCTGCCCAGGGCCCGGCTCGGGGGAGCTGCACGTGGGGGAACCAGGTGATGAAAGCAAGGGGCTTTAGGAAAAGTCCAGAAGTGCTGGTCTCAGGGAGAAGCAGGGAGAGTCAGGTTCTGGTTTGCAGCATTGCAGGGGTTAGACTTGGACTCACCACAGCTGATCCATGCCGGTGCTGGCTGGGCCCGTTAGGACGTACATTTGCCCTAAACCGCCATGTGTAAATCTAGGAAGACATCCAGGCGTGAAGTGTGGGGTGGCATGGTAAGCGTATGTTTGTACACTTTATGAGATGCTGCCAAACCCTTTCCCCAGGTGGCCCTGCCGGTTCGCCATGTGTGAGAGGCCCAGTTCCTCCACATCCTTGTCATACGTGGTATTGCCAATCTGTTTAATTTTCACTATTTTAAAAAACAGCTGTGTAGCGGCATCTTACGGGGTTACAATTTGCATTTCCCTGTTGACTACGGATGTTGAGCATCTTTTCATCTACTGATTTGTCATGCTCAGATCCTCTTTGGTGAAGCGTCTGTTCCATTTTTTTGCTCACCGTTTAATTGCTTTTGAAACCTTTAGCCTGCCTGTTCCCTGGCCTCCCCTAGGCCTTCCGAGCCAGACTCTTGGGGTGGACCCTGGAAGTCCCTGTTGGAAGGAAGCACAGATGGAGGTGGAGGCTGTGGACAGAGGGAGGGTCTTTGCTGGGGTAGGACGTCCTGGGGTGACCTACTAGGTGACGTCCCCAGGGACCTGGGACCCGGGGCTCGGCTGCCTCCCTGCCTGTGCCCTGCCCTTCCACCTTGACCCGTCTGATCAGGCCTTCTGTCTGTGGGTTTTCTTGGCCTGCTCAGCGTAGGGCAGCTGTGCATAAGTACCCATTGCGTGGCGCTGTCTGGGGCCCTCCCTTCCTCACCCGTGACCTCAGGCGTCTGCTTCCTCTGGGCCTTCCAGAGAGTGGAGCCTTGTCAGAGACGCCCCGCCCTACTTTGGTTCACACTTTGATTGTCTCGGTGCTTATTGTCTGATTGTCTCCTCATGGATGAGGTCTCACTCTGCCTGCACATCACCTCCTCAGGAGCAGGGCTGGCGCCCTAGTGCCTGGAGCCTCACGGGACTTAGGAGATTTTGTTGAAGTGAGTCGTTAATCACTGAAGCTGAAGCTCCAATACTTTGGTCACCTGATGCGAAGAACTGACTCATTTGAAAAGACCTTTATGCTGGGAAAGATTGAAGGTGGGAGGAGAAGGGGACAACAGAGGATGAGATGGTTGGATGCCATCACTGACTTGATGAGCATAAGTTTGAGCAAACTCCGGGAGTTGGTGATGGACAGGGAAGCCTGTCATGCTGTGGTCCATGGGGTCGCAAAGAGTCAGACACGACTGAGTGACCGAACTGAACTGAACTGAGTAATTAATCTTTTTATCCATCATTGTTATTTGAAAGTAAAGTTCATAACTTTTTGGCCCTTGCTCTTTTTATCTTCTATTTGTGGAAGTAACCTCAGCCTCTTACTTGGAAAATGCGAACTCTTACCCGAGGCCCTCTGGCTCATGGCTGGTGCAGGGAGCTCAGGGAAGGAGCCTCCTTCAGATCTCAGAGCTGGGCCTTCTCACGAGATAAGGTCGTCAACTCGCGAGTCCCTTCTGCTCCGTAATTATTATATTATCTGCCTTCTGGCTTTCTGTTTCTTAGAGCAGTTTCACGAATTAGGGAAATAGGATGCTTTTTCCAGTTAGCCACGGAGAAGTGAGTCTCGTTACATTTAAACAGACACAGAGGACGGTGAACGTGCAGGCCTTTAAGACCCCATTATCCACGACGGTCGTTCTGGTTGGGGTGATGAGCTCTCCGTGGCCCTGAAGCATGGTCATTTTCTGGGAGGCACGTATCCGTGGGGCACAGATGTGTTCATCCTGGACTCGTCCGCTGACTGTGAGCTTTCTGCAGACAGGCTTCCCGACTGGAGTGTCTGTGTGGAGGGGCGTGGGCCCGGCTGGCGTCCGGGGCCGAGGTGGCCGGGGAGAAGCCCTCTACCGGAGGAGCAGGCATTGGCTGTGTCCCAAGGGTATGGCCCAGACTGAAGAGGGTTGGGGCATTTGCACAGGGTTGCTGCCTCTGTGCCCAGGGGTCTCCTCCCGGCCTGCTCTGCTCACCGGTCCCCCACTTCTCGAGCTTGCCAGCACCCCCTCCTGCCCTGGCCGACCCTACGGCGCCCACGTGATTCCCACGGTCTGCTTGTGTCTCTGTGCCCTTGGACGCAGCTCTCGAGGGGGGCAGCCTCCACTCTGGTCTTTGTGCCGCTGGTGCCTGGTGGACACTGGGGTCTCAGGCCGGGCGTGTCTGAGCATCTTGCCGGGATTCCAGCCACGGCCGAGGCCCTGACTGTCTCTTCTCACGCTGCAGGCTGGCAAGGCCAGGGCCTGAGTCTTTCTTCTCCTGTGTGCCCCCGGCCCCTCCAGTGGGGCTGGCCCGTAGTAGGGTAAACACCTGGCAGATGCTGGTGGGCTGCATGCATTAGACCCGCGCTCCTCCTGGGGTGGGCCTTCTGGAGGGTCCTTCCATGGGAGACGCGGTTCTGGCAGGGTCTCAGGCCGGGGAGCTGTGGACGTTCGGTGCTCCTGATCCTGCGTCTTCGTAGTTACTGCTGTCTCCATCCTGTCTCCTAACTCATCTTTGTTTTACCCTTTGGAGGTGGGGGGATGCACTGGCAAGAGCCTGTCGTTTAGCCGCTCGGGTGTGACCCCAGCTCTTTGTGACTCCAAGGGCTGTAGCCCCCCAGGCTCCTCCATCCATGGGATTCCCAGGCAAGAATGCTGGGGCGGGCTGCCATTTCTTTCTCCAGGGGACCTTCCTGACCCAGGAGTTGAGCCCATTGTCTCCTGCATTGGCAGGTGGATTCTTTACCACTGAGCCACCTGAGAAACCTGTTTGTGAGAGCCTGAGAGATATGTGCTCATTATATAGTCAGTTCATTAAGCTCTTCTGGTATATATTTCAGGGATCTAATCCATAGATCTTTCCCTTTGTTCTCTTTTTGGCTTTATGGTAAAATAAATCAGAGCAGAAAGGTTTCCATAACATATGTGTCCAACGTAAAGAAAAAATTAAAAATTGCTTCCACACGTTCACTGTCATGAAAGCTGAGCAATAAAGAATTGATGTCTTTGAACTGTGGTGGTGGAGAAGACTCTTGAGAGTCCCTTGGACTGCAAGGAGATCCAACCAGTCCATCTTAAAGGAGATCAGTCCTGCATGTTCATTGGAAGGATTGATGCTGAAGTTGAAACTCCAATATTTGGCCACCTGATGCGAAGAACTGAGTCATTTGAAAAGACCCTGATGCTGGGAAAGATTGAGGGCAGGAGGAGAAGGGGACAACAGAGGATGAGATGTTTGGATGGCATCACTGACGCAACGGACATGAGTTTGAGCCAGCTCCGGGGGTTGGTGATGGACAGGGAGGCCTGGCGTGCTGCAGTCCATGGGGTCACCAAGAGTTGGACATGACTGAGCGACTGAACTGAACTGAACTGTCCACTGTCAAGCTGATGAGACAACCAGGCTGGCATCATCGAGGTCCCTTCTCTGTCCCTCCCCAGACATGTCCGTGTCCCCCAACAAGGAACTATTCCCTTGATTTTTGGTAGATTGTTCTCTTGCTCTTCTCTAGGTTTGTGGCGTGTGTGTGTGTGTGTCTCACCTGTTTTCACTCTTCATTTTCAGTGGAATTGTGCTAAGCGTGCCCCTTGCCAGCACCTTTTGCATTACAGGGTTAAGGCGCTCAGCCCCAGCCACTGCCCGCGCTGTGTGGCTCAGTTTCACTGCTGCGTAGCGTTCCCTGTCTTCTGTGGTTTATTGATCCAGCCCAGGGTTAAGAAGCACCTGGCGTATGTTCATTCTGGTGCTTTTTCTCTTAAATATGTCACACGACTTACTAAATCTATTCATAGATATATTTTTAGTAAGTGGCGTCTTTTTGCATTTTAGTAGCATTGTCTAATTTCTTAATGACAGTATATAGAAATGCAGTTGACCTTTGTAAGTTAATTTTATATCTGGCAAACAGTAATCTTTTATCAATTCTAATGTTTTGTGTGTAGGTGTATCTGAGTTTTTGAAGAAGTTAATCATATGGTTTATGAATAATGGTAGTTTCGTTTTTTCTTTCTGTTCTATATTTCCATGCTTGTTTTCTTTTTTTTTTCCCTCCGCTGGCCAAGATTTCCTCTACAGTATTGAATATTAGTGTTGAAAGAAGGCATAGCCTGGTGTCCTTCCAGTTTTGAAGAAGTCTGTGTCATTGACTTAGGATATTTGCTCTCGGGTTTGTAGATGCCTCATGTTGAGGATGGAGCCTTGCTTTGCTCAGGGTTTCAGAGTCCTCAGTGGCTGCTGAGGTTTTCTCACCTCCTTTCCCTCTTGTCGTCTGAGGTGAGAATAGGTCTTTGCTCCTTTATTCTGTGGATACGGTGGATTTTATTAGGCGACTTCCGAGTAGGAAGGAGACTATGCGTTCCCGAAGTAAATCCAAATTGCTCAGGACGGAGTTTTCACTGCCTCGCAGGATTAAGGGTGTTAACATCTCACGTGCCGGACCGCCCGAAGGGGAAGGCTGGCCGCTCTCTGAACGGACAGGCGCTCTCTGACCGTGTCTGACTCCTCAGCTGCGCTTGATACGCAGCTCCATCTGCCGTGCCGAGCGTTCGGTCTGATGACGGTGACCCCGTGATGTGTTGTCTGAAGGTGCTGTTTCTTTTCTGTACTTCAGTTCCGAGCCTCATGAAACGTGTGTGCTTTGCCAGCCCATCAAGTCAAGTGACTTGAGCACAAAACGTGGGACGTCAGTCCCACATCTCAAGGGGCTGAAGGTGGGGTAACTCGCCACCCGGCATGGTGCGGCAGCCTGCTTCAGAGCGCGGCGCTGTTAGTGGACTGTAAAGCTGCGCTCAGTGTGTGCATTGTGTGGTGGATGGCTGCCGATTAACCTGCGTTTTAGATCTGTTATGGACCCTTATTTTTGTCCTGCTCACCAGATGCTGCAATTCGTCTGGGGGGAGCGTCCCCTCAACCGTGGTGCGAGCACCCGTGTGATAAGTATCTCCTCTTTCTGGGCCCACGTGGCTCCTGGATTTCAGGAGATATAAATCCCACAGGTCTCCTCAACACAATCGTATATTTTGTTGTTATTCTCACAGAAATAATCTCCACGGCGCTTGATACACTGGGAAGTCATGTTGCCGATGCATATGGTTGAATTATGATGCTTTCGCATTTCTGAAATCAGATTTTTCCCCCCCAAGTAATCGTGAGCACAGCGACATCTTCAATTTCAATATATTAAATTGTTTAGAATGCAGACCATCTCAGCTCTCCACTGCCAGCACCCTGGTCCTGCTTGGAGGCACGTGAAGGTGATGACGTTTGCAGAGTGAAGCCAGAGGAGCTTCCCCAAGGGGGCCTCTCGAGCCGCTCCCCGGGGCCCTCTGTGGAAGAACACTGGGCTTCTAGGGGAAACCTGGCGTGGTGCTCAGGTTCCGGAGACTGGGCGAGCAGACTGGCGATGCCCATTGCCTTGGCACGTTTTCAGTGGCAAGTGGTACTGATGGTAATAGTAGCAAGTGTTTTCATTATTGTTGACGAGGGTCCGTTGGTCTGTAGAGAAGGTTCTTGGGGAAGAATTTGAAGTCAACTGCATTTAATGAATTCCTCCTCTCTAACACCGACAGACCTCAGGAATGTCAACAGAACTTTAATAGCAAATAACATCCAGCGAATATTATTGCAGGGCCATTTCAGATTGTCCCGTGCTCTCATTACACACGTCCACACGTGGGGGGCACGCTCTCGTTGCACACGTCCACGCGCGGGGGGCACGCTCTCGTTGCACACGTCCACACACGGGGGGCATACTTCCTTTGCTGGCAGACAGCACCACTGCTCACACCTCAGCGCAGCCGCTCAAACGCGAGCCCCTGGCCCGTGGCAGCCCTTCCGCGGCTGCTCTTCCTAGACTGCCCCGCGCCAGCTGCCGGCCTGAGCGTCGCGTGCGCTGACTTCACCCTTCCTGTGGCAGCTGCTAGTGAAGTACCTGGGCTTTGGCGCCCGGTGTCGTGGAGGCTGCGGCCCCTGCAGAAATGCCCGCGGCTGCCTGCTGGGCGCATGATAACCTTACTGGGCTCCGCTGGCGCGCGTGTGAGCCCGGGGCCCATATGCCAGTGGAGAATCAGCCTGTGGGGCGCTGACTTTGTCCCCGTCACAGGTGGACTCAGGGAGGGTGACCAGGGGCAGGGCTGTCTTTGGGGACGCCAGCGTGTGCAGGGGACACCGAGCTGCTGAGGCCACCTGATTCCCGCTCCGGGACACCTCTCCTTTCTGGCCTTTAGGCACCTCATGGGAAGCCGGCCCCACACCCCAGGCTGGCTGGCCTTCGCCCTGGGGCCCCTGTGGCCCCAGAGCTGCCCTCATGAGCCACTGTCCCCTGACCTGGGATGCCAAGCTGACTGTGAGGTGCCCCTTGGAGTGTGGGGCTCGGCTCTCGCTGCTCTGTGGATCCTCCAGGCCCCACCCCAGCCAGCACTCTCCCTTCAGCCCCCCTCAGCTGCAGGCAGGTCAGGACTCGGGGCTCCCCTCTGTCCTCCCGGATTTGCGCTCCCCACCGTCACCAGGCATGCTGTCTGTGTGAAGTCCTTTCCTGCTTTGTTACACTCAGTGCAGCTTCCCTGGGAGTCCAGACAAGGCTGATCCGTCTATCGGATCATCTGATCCCTCCAGCGGCTGAGAGCCGCTGCCCTCAGCCAGATGCTGCTTCATGTTCTGGGCAGTGGGTTGTCCCACAGCGGGGTTGGAGGGGGTGTGGGGACCAGGACACCCGCCTGCAAGGGCAGGTGGGGGGCCTGGGACTGGGTGGCTTGGTTGGGGTGGATCCCGCCATGGGCCCCTGGTGTCCCCAGCGTGCAGGACAGCTACCGCCAAGAGAGAGGCTGAAGGACGTTTAAGCAAGGGGTTCACCTTTCCTTTCTCTCTCCCTCTTCCCGCTCTGAGCTGCATAAATCATGGTGTGTGAGCCCGGGGCCCATATGCCAGTGGAGAATCAGCCTGTGGGGCGCTGACTTTGTCCCCGTCACAGGTGGACTCAGGGAGGGTGACCAGGGGCAGGGCTGTCTTTGGGGACGCCAGCGTGTGCAGGGGACACCGAGCTGCTGAGGCCACCTGATTCCCGCTCCGGGACACCTCTCCTTTCTGGCCTTTAGGCACCTCATGGGAAGCCGGCCCCACACCCCAGGCTGGCTGGCCTTCGCCCTGGGGCCCCTGTGGCCCCAGAGCTGCCCTCATGAGCCACTGTCCCCTGACCTGGGATGCCAAGCTGACTGTGAGGTGCCCCTTGGAGTGTGGGGCTCGGCTCTCGCTGCTCTGTGGATCCTCCAGGCCCCACCCCAGCCAGCACTCTCCCTTCAGCCCCCCTCAGCTGCAGGCAGGTCAGGACTCGGGGCTCCCCTCTGTCCTCCCGGATTTGCGCTCCCCACCGTCACCAGGCATGCTGTCTGTGTGAAGTCCTTTCCTGCTTTGTTACACTCAGTGCAGCTTCCCTGGGAGTCCAGACAAGGCTGATCCGTCTATCGGATCATCTGATCCCTCCAGCGGCTGAGAGCCGCTGCCCTCAGCCAGATGCTGCTTCATGTTCTGGGCAGTGGGTTGTCCCACAGCGGGGTTGGAGGGGGTGTGGGGACCAGGACACCCGCCTGCAAGGGCAGGTGGGGGGCCTGGGACTGGGTGGCTTGGTTGGGGTGGATCCCGCCATGGGCCCCTGGTGTCCCCAGCGTGCAGGACAGCTACCGCCAAGAGAGAGGCTGAAGGACGTTTAAGCAAGGGGTTCACCTTTCCTTTCTCTCTCCCTCTTCCCGCTCTGAGCTGCATAAATCATGGGAGTCTTTCTTATTCTCTAAATTAATAGCTGTTGTTATAGGGAAATAACATGAGAGACGATGAGAGGCTGTGGGTGCGGCCTCCCGGCTGATTACCCGGGGGAGTAGGGGTGCCGCGTGGACAGGTGTCAGGTCAAGGGCACGTGAGCACTGGAGCCGCTGGGGTGTGGTTTATGGCGTGGCAGCTGGCGAGGACTCGGGGCAGCGGCCGGGGCCTGTGTGGAGTCGGGGCAAGCGGGCCTGGAGACAGGGCCCCAAGGAGGACGCACACACCCGTCCCCTCTGCGAGGTGCGCCGGTGCTGGGGGGCAAACCCGCGGGCTTTGCCGGGCTCCTCGGCAGGTTCTGTCCACGCCCCTGCTTGACTGGTGGCCGGGAAGGAGGGAGACCTGTGCAGGGTGAGGCAGAAGGTCCCCCGTGTCAGGGGCTAGTCCGTCTTGCCAAGACCCTGGGCCTGGTTCTCAGCCACGCATGGCTGCTCCAGGCCGCCCCTTGGCCGCGTCCGCCTGTCCGCTCTGGAAGGCTCCTCTCTCCTCCTGCCGTCGGAGCGGCCCGTCATCGGCATCACGGCCTGTCGCCTCCTCGCTGGCCTCCGTCCACCAGATGTCCCTGGAGCTGATCCCCGCTCCCAGTCCATCTCCCATCACGGACTCTGCGGGGGGCTTGAGGTCCCAGCTGGTGGGCCTCGCAGGTCTGGAGCATCACTGCTCAATGGAGAAGCAGGATGCGGACGGTGGTCCAGCGTCCAGGAGGCGCCCCCAGGTGTCGCTGGTCCAGAGGGACCCGGGACGGGAAGGCTCAGGCACACCGCCGGCCGGGGCCTCACGAGCAGGAAGCAGTCGGCCCTCCTCAGCGGGCAAGGCGGGGGCAGATGGCCGCCCAGCCACCCAGGGGTGCAGCTTGAGCTGGACGCCAGGTCGGCAGGGCAGGGGACCAGCACGGAGGTGGCAGGCTGGTGGGCCCAGTGCAGCTGGGATTCGGGAGCTGGCGGCAGAGGGTGAGACCCAGGGTGGCCAGGGCGCAGTATGGGAGCGGGGGGCCTGGAGCCAGGGAAGGCCGTGAAGCCGCGTGTGTGTGCGTGTGTGCGTGCGCGTGCGACGACGTGGTGGGGCCCTGGTGAGACGCCTCCTGGATGCAGGTGGAGGACGGCGGCGGGCGTGAGGAGGGGAGGCAGGATGGACTGGGCGTGAGGGGCGAGGAGAGAGGAGCGGGTGGCGGGCCCTCGGACGGCGGCGGGAGCCGGGCTGACGGGGCCGCCTGCATCCAAGGGCCAGGCGTCTCCAGTGGTTTAAGGAAGCATCTGTCGCATCATCGTGTGCGGAATCTAAGAAGTGACGCAGATGGATCTGTACATAAAACAGAGACGCGGACACAGGACAGACCCGCGGGGACCGAGGGGAGAGTTAGGGCAGTGGCACGTGAGGAGCGAGCGGTGGAGAGGTGCAGACTCCTGGACGTCAAATAGGTGAGCAGCAGGCATTTACTGTTCAGCAGTCAGCTGTGTTCAGCATCTTGTAATAAACTGTAATGGGAAATAACCTGAAAAAAAATCTATTAAAAAATGGACCAAGTTCAGAGACACAAAGGATAAATCGGTGTTTGCCAGAGGAGGCTGGAACGCGACATGGGTGAAGGGGTCAAAATGGAATGAACAAATGGCAGGGCTGTCGTGTGCAGCCTGGCGACCACAGTGGATGGCATTTACCACATCTCTGAAAGTCGCAAGAAAATAAACCTTGAAAGTCCTCGTCACAAGAAAAGAAATCCTACGGCTGTGTGTGGTGATGGGTGTTAACCAGACTTCCTGTGCTGATCACTTCGGAATATAGGATTTACAGATATTCAGTCATTATGCGGTACAGCTGAAGCAAACATGCTGTTACATGTCAGTTGTACCGCAGTGAAAAAGCATCCCATGAGGGATGCTTAGAGTGTCCACCATCCCCTCCCTCCCACATGCCCCTCTGCCCATTCATGCCCTTTCATGTGAGCAGGCAGCCACCGACCTCCCCCTGCCCACCTGCCCACCTGTCCATCCCTCTGTCTCTCCACCCCTCTTCCTGCACTGCCAGGCCAGGTGCCGCTGCACCTGCTGGCCGAGTCCAGGGCGGCCACACACAGTGGCTACCCGCGGGGCTGGGAGGGCAGAGAGTGCGTGTCTCTTGTAGGGGCCAGCTTGTGTGGTGGGACTGAGCCCAGGGCTCAGAGACATTCTTCCATACTGCTTCCATACTGCTTGTGAGTCTATTAAAAAAATCAAGACAACTGGAATTTTAAAAAGCTGTATTTTATATTAGACACTGAAAAGTATTGGTAATGTGTATTCTAGGATGCACTCATTTAAAAAGCTTCTGCTGTGTTTGCTTTCTGCTTCACCAGCTGTTTACTTTTCTTTCAGATTTTTGAAAGGATACTGTTCATATGGGCCATACGTCATCCCGCCAGCGGATATGTTCAGGGGATAAATGACCTTGTCACGCCCTTCTTTGTGGTCTTCATCTGCGAGCACATAGGTAGGATCGTAGCGTGCACGGTGCTTTCTTCTCACAGACGTTAACCGTGGACTTCAGTGGCCTTCCCGTGTTGCTCTGCATAATTACACCAGTGCTGAAAATTGCTGTCAATTTTAATGTTATTAATGACAGTCATTAATAATACTGGAGAATAATAGTTTTATCACTGATGCCCGCTTTGAAAAAGTCCTTAAATCCACATGCTCAACTACTGAAGACATTAAGATGTGTTTATTATTATTAATATCTTCTTTTAAATAATAAATGAGGAGACCTGTAATATATTCGAGGAGTGTGGTTTTGTGTTAATGGCCGTAGAGCACCGGCTTTCATGATTGGGATTTAAATGGATAAGGTTAAGGTGATAGACTATTAGTTGAATGTTTTGCTTACAAGCTAAAAACCAAATCCTCTTTAATTGCATTTCTGCAGCATTTCATCACTGTTTTGCTTTTGATATACTAGTAGCATTTAATTTTATGGGAATATTAATTACATGCAGAATAATTGGTTTAATGGGCGTTTAGGTTGGGTTATAGTGTCGCTGAGTACTGCATATTTTTCCTTCCGTTTATGTTGCGGCAAATAGCCAACTGTAGCATAACTTTGCCTGGTTTATGTTTCAAGTTTAATAACAGTTCTGATGATATGTGTGTGAGATCTACTTTTTAATTCATCTGTGGACAAAAGCGAAACACCACAGGACGGGTTTACTCTCGAGTGGGAGCGCTTTTATTTAAAGCTGGGGTTGCCTTGTCTTCGCGTGAACCTTCCTGCCTTGGTTTGTTGTTGCTTTTTAGCTTGTGTTGTAGCCATCTCAGCTTCAGGCCCGCTGCAGATTCTCGTGTTGCTGAACCTGAACAGTGAGGTTAACTTGAGCCCAGATGGTCCCCTGACGGTGCCCGCTTCTCATCCATTTTGTGGGCCATTTTGTGGCCACCCCTCTCCCATCGCTTGGAGTCTCATGGAAGCCTCTTCGTTGCTAAGCAACCAGTGATCCCGGGCTGCTCCCCCATCATCTGTTCAGCGGGGAGAGGCCGCTCCCGAGCCTGCCTGCCTCTCTGCTTCTTGCTCCCTCGTTTGACAGATAATGAAAGTGTTCTTAATGATCCTAGAACAGTAGGACCTCTGTCAGTAGACTTCGGAGCTGTTAATTGAAAGAAGTTCAACTGAGATGTGATTAGAGAATTGATATTCCATGTTAAATAGACCATTTAATTAATGTGGTAAATAAGTTTGTCCTAACGAGTCTAGCACCAATGTAGGTTGTAAGACCCAAGCGATCCTCGGTGCGTTTGTCTGAATCATCAGCAGGCTGGGATGAAGGGACACGACCGCGATGCTAATTGTCCGGAAGAGAGAAGAGCTGGAGAGAACACTTCGTGTTCAAGTTTTGCCTTCAGTTAAACTCAGAGACCCTCCGTGCCTTCCCGCAGTCCCCAGCACACACAGTCGTGCGCACACACGCGCGCGCGCACACACACACACACGCACACAGGCGCACGCAGGCCTCCTGGGGCTGCCGGCAGTCCCGGTCTCTTCCGCCTCCTCACGCTGCTGTCCCGCTGTCGAAGGACCCTGGGTCCTCACGGGAGTTTGGCACACGGACACTCACACATGTAGCAGGGCCAGCCACCACCTCTGCAAGCACGTGTGGAACAGGTCCTCAGCTCCTTGGGAGAAAAGCTATGACCAACCTAGACAGCATGTTAAAAAGCAGAGACATTACTTTGCCAGCAAAGTTCCGACTAGACAAGGCTATGGTTTTTCCAGTGGTCATGTATGGATGTGAGAGTTGGACTGTGAAGAAGGCTGAGCACCGAAGAATTGATGCTTTTGAAGTGTGGTGTTGGAGAAGACTCTTGAGAGTCCCCTGGACTGCAAGGAGATCCAACCAGTCTGTCCTAAAGGAAATCAGTCCTGAATATCCATTGGAAGGACTGATGCAGAAACTGAAACTCCAGTACTTTGGCCATCTGATGGGAAGAACTGACTTACTAGAGAAGACCCTGATGCTGGGAAGGATTGAAGGCGGGAGGAGAAGGGGATGACAGAGGATGAGACAGCTGGATGGCATCACCGACTTGATGGACGTGAGTCTGAGTGAACTCCGGAGGGTGGTGATGGACAGGGAGGCCTGGTGTGCTGTAGTCCGTGGGGTTGCAAAGAGTCGGACACGACTGAGTGACTGAGCTGAACTAAACCTTGGGATGGAGCCCCTGGTCGTGGTTGGGTCCTGGAGGTGCCTGTCACCCCCGAGAGGTGCCTGAGGACGGGAGTCAGGAGAGCTCTGGGGACCTTGGTGGCGGGGGTGGGTGTGTGGGTGGTCCAGACGCAGAGGCTGGAGAAGGCTGCTGAAGCCAGCGGGGAGAAGCCCGAGTGGGGTGTCGCTCCGGGAGGGCGTCGCGTGCTGGGAGAAGACAGTGGAGGCGGGCTCAGTGCAGGGGGGCCGGCCGCTTCTCGGGGCTGTGGGCTGGGCAGCGGGGCTGGGTCCAGTGCTTTCCTCTCTAGGCTCTGCTGAGTCCAGGGGTCCCGAAGTCTGGGTTTGGCTGGGGTAAGGAGGCCTCTGTGGCCTTAGCCAGCTGTGTTTCGCTCTGTCCTCTGTGAGGCCCAGACGCTAATCTCCTGTCACCCATTGGAGGTGTCTGTACCTCTGCCTTCCCACCAGGCTGGCCTGGGGATGGGGCGCAGGCCCACGGCAGTGCTGGGTGGGGGACAGCTGTTTGGGGGGAGCTCCTCTGAGTCTTTTCACTATGTCTTGTATTTATGTAGTTAAGAACATGTTACATATAAAATTCTGTTTCACGCCTTTTCCCGTTTAACCTTAGAACATCAGCTTGTTCCTGTATTATTAAGAGATCTTGGTAAAGATTGTTTCCATCTCTTGCACGTAATAGTCTGTTGAGATGGTGTAGCATAATTCATGAAACGCTTCTAGTGCTGGTGGAGTTTTTAAGTTCTTTTCCCCCAGGCATGGTGCAGTTTTCAAGTATTTTTCAAACAGGGGCTGTCATATTCCTTTCAGCAGTGTTAAATCCTATTTAAGATTAAGAACCATTATTCCGTCACCTTGAATCCCACAGTTTAAGTAGAGAGGTGCATTTTAGTTGAACTAAGTAGTTTTGGCAGAGCAAAAGACGAAGCAGCATTCCCCTAACCCCACGCCTTTATCCTGCGTGCTATTTAAATTTAGAAGCTGCCCTGACCAACTCCTCAGGTGCCTGGGTGTGGGTTGGCACGTGGGAGGAGCATTTTACAGTTGATTCTCGTTACCAGCATGTGTAAGCTCTGATTGATTTGAAATGTCATTTTCTGGTAACATAAATCACTGTTGAAAGCTAATATGGAAAGTGACTGAAATGAGCAGTGTGTTTACTTGTGAACATTATGGACACTTTTTTATTGTTGTTGCTGTTGTTCAGTCACTAAGTCATGTCCGACTCTGTGAGCCCATGGACTGTAGCACACCAGGCTTCCTTCTCCTTTACTGGAGTTTGCTCAAATCCGTGTCCTTTGAGTCAGTGATGCTTGTCTAACCGTCTCATCCACTGCTGCCCACTTCTCCTGCCTTCAGTCTTTGCCAATATCAGGGTCTTTTCCAGTGAATTGGCTCTTTGCATCAGGTGGCCAAAGTATTGGAGCTTCAGCTTCAGCATCCGTCCTTCCAGTGAATATTCAGGGTTGATTTCCTCTAGGATTAACTGGTCCTATCTCCTTGCAGTCCAAGGGAGTTTCAAGAGTCTTCTCCAGCACCACAGTTTAAAGCATCGATTCTTTTTGTGTTACTGTTTATAAGTCAGCGTCTCAAAAGTACAGGTTGTTTTTGAGCAGGTTACTTTTGTCCAGGGAAGACGCCTTAGCATGCATTTCCTGGATACCGGAGCGCACTGGAAGTGGATTTAGTGTGGGGTCAGCAGGAGGAGTAAATCCCCACACCTGGCTGGGACACAGAGGAGCAGCGCTGGGCGGGTGGGGTTTGCTGTC
Source organism: Cephalophus harveyi (assembly GCA_006410635.1). Taxonomy (NCBI): domain Eukaryota; kingdom Metazoa; phylum Chordata; class Mammalia; order Artiodactyla; family Bovidae; genus Cephalophus; species Cephalophus harveyi. Next base: position 102,041 of record SJYT01054755.1, on the reverse strand, counting down.
AGCTGAGCAGCTGTGCCGCCGTCCTTCTTCCGCCTTGTCCGCTGCCGGTGTGAACTGGGCTCTGAGTGGCAGTGAGGGCGAGCCGTCGCTGCCTCTTGTTGATGGGTTACAGTCTGGGAACAGCCGTCTAAACTCTGTGTTTTATGTCCTCCCTCACTGCACCGTGCTTTTCCCGTGTGTTATATGAACCCAGGCTGCTGCCAGATGCCCCTTTCACTGGCCCTTTCAGTATTCCTCACACCTCACACACTTTTGCGGTTCACAGCTCATCTCAGAAACACTTTAAAGGTAGAAACGAGAGCATCTGAGTTCAGGAAGTTTCCTGTGGCGGTTCTGTTCCGTGTGGGGGAGTGCAGAGCAGAGGGCCCTGGAAATGCCAGTGGCTCAGCACCAGAGGGTGGGGCTGCTGGTTTTGCAGCCCCCTGAAGTGACAGACAGTCAGGTGCGCTATGCTTTCATAGCCCATAACTTGTATGTAGTCAGATTTTCTGTTTAAAAACATCTTGGTGATGATCAAAGTAATGGACTTATACTAAAAATTAAAAAATCAGAAAACTCATTAACAGTATAGCTCCTTGTCTCAGAAGCTGTCATTGGGACATTTCACTAATTTCCTTCTGGTCCTTTTGCCGATGTACTCTTCACGTTGCAGCAGTTATATTGTGCAGGCACGGCTGAGCACTGCTTTTTGTCTCATATCTAAGCATTTCCCAGAGTCATTAAGCTTTTTAAAAAAATGTCTTTTTAGAACATAGTGACATACTCCTTTCAATAATGTGCAGGGGAAGTAGACAGAAGATCAACAAAGGAGTAGGAAGAAGACTAAGCGCCTGGAAGCCAGTGGACCTCAGAGACCTCTATAGAGCACCCGTCGTGGCAGGAGCCCGTCGAGGCAGGAGCCCATTCTTCCCAGTGCATGTGCAGCCTTCTCCAGCATAGACCATACGCTAGGCCATAAAGCAAGCATCAGGACATTTGAAAGGACAGAAATCATACACATTGTTCTCTGGTCATATAGACATTACGTTAGATATCAGTTACAGAAGAAAATTTGACAAATGTGTGAAAATTTTAGAATACAGTTATAAGGAAGCAATCAGTCACAGAGGGGAAGTCACAAGGAAAATTAGAAGGTACTTTGAGATGAATGAAAAAGACGTCACAGCATACTGAAACTTATGGGATGCAGCTCAAGTAGTGCTCCAAGAGATATTCCCACGAAAAGAGAACATCTCAAGTCATTAACTTGAGTTTTCAATTTCAGAAACTAGGAGAAGAAGCGCAAATTAAAGGTGAGACAAACAGAAGGTGGGAAATTAAAGACTAGAGCAGAAATGAAGTAAGGCATAGAAGAGCCGTAGAGAAAACGCAAAAACCCAAGCTGGTTCCTCAAAGCGAGCAACAGCCGTGGGCCAGCCTTCGGCTAGGCTGGCCTGGAAAAAAGGCGAGAAGACTCAGGCCACTGAAGTTATGGGTGGTTTCAAAAATAGATGGCAGTAAGGAAATGCTGTGAACAGCTCTTTAAATTAAATTAGGGTGTAGATGAAATGGAGATGCTCCTGGAAAGGCATGAATTTCCACAACTGACAGTGATGGTTAATGTCATATAAATTTGGCTACGCTGTGGTGCCCACTTATTGTGGTCAAACACCAGTCTAGATGCTACTGTGAAGGTATATTTTGATGTGGTTAACATATACAGTCTTTGAATGAAGCAGATTACCCTGCATAATGTGGGGTGGACCTCATGTAATGAATTGAAGGCCTTAAGAGCAAAGATGGAAATTTCCTGAAGAAGAAGAGGAAGAAATTCTTCTTACAACATAGAAATGCTGCCCAAGTTTCTAGCTTGCTGACCTGGTCTACAAATTTCATACTTGCCAGTCCCCATAATTGTGTGAAGCTATTCCTTAAAATAAGTTTCTGTCTCTCAGTATGATATAATGTTTATTATAATTTATTTATCAATATCTACATGGATGTATAAATATAAGAGCAATGTATGTAAGAGATTAAATGAGTAATTTAAAAAATCCCCCCCAGGGTTCGCTGACTTCATTGGTGAATTCTGACAAATATTTAACAAAGAATTAGCACCACTCCTTCACATACTGTTACAAAAGGAGAAGAGAGGAAATAATTTTCAGTTCATTCTCCTAGGCCGTTATTATCCTGATACCAAAATGAGACAAAGATCACAAAGAAAGAAAACCACTGACTCCTGTGCCTTAGGAGGATGCGCACACACACACACACGCACACAGGCGCACGCAGGCCTCCTGGGGCTGCCGGCAGTCCCGGTCTCTTCCGCCTCCTCACGCTGCTGTCCCGCTGTCGAAGGACCCTGGGTCCTCACGGGAGTTTGGCACACGGACACTCACACATGTAGCAGGGCCAGCCACCACCTCTGCAAGCACGTGTGGAACAGGTCCTCAGCTTCTTGGGAGAAAAGCTATGACCAACCTAGACAGCATGTTAAAAAGCAGAGACATTACTTTGCCAGCAAAGTTCCGACTAGACAAGGCTATGGTTTTTCCAGTGGTCATGTATGGATGTGAGAGTTGGACTGTGAAGAAGGCTGAGCACCGAAGAATTGATGCTTTTGAAGTGTGGTGTTGGAGAAGACTCTTGAGAGTCCCCTGGACTGCAAGGAGATCCAACCAGTCTGTCCTAAAGGAAATCAGTCCTGAATATCCATTGGAAGGACTGATGCAGAAACTGAAACTCCAGTACTTTGGCCATCTGATGGGAAGAACTGACTTACTAGAGAAGACCCTGATGCTGGGAAGGATTGAAGGCGGGAGGAGAAGGGGATGACAGAGGATGAGACAGCTGGATGGCATCACCGACTTGATGGACGTGAGTCTGAGTGAACTCCAGAGGGTGGTGATGGACAGGGAGGCCTGGTGTGCTGTAGTCCGTGGGGTTGCAAAGAGTCGGACACGACTGAGTGACTGAGCTGAACTAAACCTTGGGATGGAGCCCCTGGTCGTGGTTGGGTCCTGGAGGTGCCTGTCACCCCCAAGAGGTGCCTGAGGACGGGAGTCAGGAGAGCTCTGGGGACCTTGGTGGCGGGGGTGGGTGTGTGGGTGGTCCAGACGCAGAGGCTGGAGAAGGCTGCTGAAGCCAGCGGGGAGAAGCCCGAGTGGGGTGTCGCTCCGGGAGGGCGTCGCGTGCTGGGAGAAGACAGTGGAGGCGGGCTCAGTGCAGGGGGGCCAGCCGCTTCTCGGGGCTGTGGGCTGGGCAGCGGGGCTGGGTCCAGTGCTTTCCTCTCTAGGCTCTGCTGAGTCCAGGGGTCCCGAAGTCTGGGTTTGGCTGGGGTAAGGAGGCCTCTGTGGCCTTAGCCAGCTGTGTTTCGCTCTGTCCTCTGTGAGGCCCAGACGCTAATCTCCTGTCACCCATTGGAGGTGTCTGTACCTCTGCCTTCCCACCAGGCTGGCCTGGGGATGGGGCGCAGGCCCACGGCAGTGCTGGGTGGGGGACAGCTGTTTGGGGGGAGCTCCTCTGAGTCTTTTCACTATGTCTTGTATTTATGTAGTTAAGAACATGTTACATATAAAATTCTGTTTCACGCCTTTTCCCGTTTAACCTTAGAACATCAGCTTGTTCCTGTATTATTAAGAGATCTTGGTAAAGATTGTTTCCATCTCTTGCACGTAATAGTCTGTTGAGATGGTGTAGCATAATTCATGAAACGCTTCTAGTGCTGGTGGAGTTTTTAAGTTCTTTTCCCCCAGGCATGGTGCAGTTTTCAAGTATTTTTCAAACAGGGGCTGTCATATTCCTTTCAGCAGTGTTAAATCCTATTTAAGATTAAGAACCATTATTCCGTCACCTTGAATCCCACAGTTTAAGTAGAGAGGTGCATTTTAGTTGAACTAAGTAGTTTTGGCAGAGCAAAAGACGAAGCAGCATTCCCCTAACCCCACGCCTTTATCCTGCGTGCTATTTAAATTTAGAAGCTGCCCTGACCAACTCCTCAGGTGCCTGGGTGTGGGTTGGCACGTGGGAGGAGCATTTTACAGTTGATTCTCGTTACCAGCATGTGTAAGCTCTGATTGATTTGAAATGTCATTTTCTGGTAACATAAATCACTGTTGAAAGCTAATATGGAAAGTGACTGAAATGAGCAGTGTGTTTACTTGTGAACATTATGGACACTTTTTTATTGTTGTTGCTGTTGTTCAGTCACTAAGTCATGTCCGACTCTGTGAGCCCATGGACTGTAGCACACCAGGCTTCCTTCTCCTTTACTGGAGTTTGCTCAAATCCGTGTCCTTTGAGTCAGTGATGCTTGTCTAACCGTCTCATCCACTGCTGCCCACTTCTCCTGCCTTCAGTCTTTGCCAATATCAGGGTCTTTTCCAGTGAATTGGCTCTTTGCATCAGGTGGCCAAAGTATTGGAGCTTCAGCTTCAGCATCCGTCCTTCCAGTGAATATTCAGGGTTGATTTCCTCTAGGATTAACTGGTCCTATCTCCTTGCAGTCCAAGGGAGTTTCAAGAGTCTTCTCCAGCACCACAGTTTAAAGCATCGATTCTTTTTGTGTTACTGTTTATAAGTCAGCGTCTCAAAAGTACAGGTTGTTTTTGAGCAGGTTACTTTTGTCCAGGGAAGACGCCTTAGCATGCATTTCCTGGATACCGGAGCGCACTGGAAGTGGATTTAGTGTGGGGTCAGCAGGAGGAGTAAATCCCCACACCTGGCTGGGACACAGAGGAGCAGCGCTGGGCGGGTGGGGTTTGCTGTCAGCTGAGCAGCTGTGCCGCCGTCCTTCTTCCGCCTTGTCCGCTGCCGGTGTGAACTGGGCTCTGAGTGGCAGTGAGGGCGAGCCGTCGCTGCCTCTTGTTGATGGGTTACAGTCTGGGAACAGCCGTCTAAACTCTGTGTTTTATGTCCTCCCTCACTGCACCGTGCTTTTCCCGTGTGTTATATGAACCCAGGCTGCTGCCAGATGCCCCTTTCACTGGCCCTTTCAGTATTCCTCACACCTCACACACTTTTGCGGTTCACAGCTCATCTCAGAAACACTTTAAAGGTAGAAACGAGAGCATCTGAGTTCAGGAAGTTTCCTGTGGCGGTTCTGTTCCGTGTGGGGGAGTGCAGAGCAGAGGGCCCTGGAAATGCCAGTGGCTCAGCACCAGAGGGTGGGGCTGCTGGTTTTGCAGCCCCCTGAAGTGACAGACAGTCAGGTGCGCTATGCTTTCATAGCCCATAACTTGTATGTAGTCAGATTTTCTGTTTAAAAACATCTTGGTGATGATCAAAGTAATGGACTTATACTAAAAATTAAAAAATCAGAAAACTCATTAACAGTATAGCTCCTTGTCTCAGAAGCTGTCATTGGGACATTTCACTAATTTCCTTCTGGTCCTTTTGCCGATGTACTCTTCACATTGCAGCAGTTATATTGTGCAGGCACGGCTGAGCACTGCTTTTTGTCTCATATCTAAGCATTTCCCAGAGTCATTAAGCTTTTTAAAAAAATGTCTTTTTAGAACATAGTGACATACTCCTTTCAATAATGTGCAGGGGAAGTAGACAGAAGATCAACAAAGGAGTAGGAAGAAGACTAAGCGCCTGGAAGCCAGTGGACCTCAGAGACCTCTACAGAGCACCCGTCGTGGCAGGAGCCCGTCGAGGCAGGAGCCCATTCTTCCCAGTGCATGTGCAGCCTTCTCCAGCATAGACCATACGCTAGGCCATAAAGCAAGCATCAGGACATTTGAAAGGACAGAAATCATACACATTGTTCTCTGGTCATATAGACATTACGTTAGATATCAGTTACAGAAGAAAATTTGACAAATGTGTGAAAATTTTAGAATACAGTTATAAGGAAGCAATCAGTCACAGAGGGGAAGTCACAAGGAAAATTAGAAGGTACTTTGAGATGAATGAAAAAGACGTCACAGCATACTGAAACTTATGGGATGCAGCTCAAGTAGTGCTCCAAGAGATATTCCCACGAAAAGAGAACATCTCAAGTCATTAACTTGAGTTTTCAATTTCAGAAACTAGGAGAAGAAGCGCAAATTAAAGGTGAGACAAACAGAAGGTGGGAAATTAAAGACTAGAGCAGAAATGAAGTAAGGCATAGAAGAGCCGTAGAGAAAACGCAAAAACCCAAGCTGGTTCCTCAAAGCGAGCAACAGCCGTGGGCCAGCCTTCGGCTAGGCTGGCCTGGAAAAAAGGCGAGAAGACTCAGGCCACTGAAGTTATGGGTGGTTTCAAAAATAGATGGCAGTAAGGAAATGCTGTGAACAGCTCTTTAAATTAAATTAGGGTGTAGATGAAATGGAGATGCTCCTGGAAAGGCATGAATTTCCACAACTGACTGTGATGGTTAATGTCATATAAATTTGGCTACGCTGTGGTGCCCACTTATTGTGGTCAAACACCAGTCTAGATGCTACTGTGAAGGTATATTTTGATGTGGTTAACATATACAGTCTTTGAATGAAGCAGATTACCCTGCATAATGTGGGGTGGACCTCATGTAATGAATTGAAGGCCTTAAGAGCAAAGATGGAAATTTCCTGAAGAAGAAGAGGAAGAAATTCTTCTTACAACATAGAAATGCTGCCCAAGTTTCTAGCTTGCTGACCTGGTCTACAAATTTCATACTTGCCAGTCCCCATAATTGTGTGAAGCTATTCCTTAAAATAAGTTTCTGTCTCTCAGTATGATATAATGTTTATTATAATTTATTTATCAATATCTACATGGATGTATAAATATAAGAGCAATGTATGTAAGAGATTAAATGAGTAATTTAAAAAATCCCCCCCAGGGTTCGCTGACTTCATTGGTGAATTCTGACAAATATTTAACAAAGAATTAGCACCACTCCTTCACATACTGTTACAAAAGGAGAAGAGAGGAAATAATTTTCAGTTCATTCTCCTAGGCCGTTATTATCCTGATACCAAAATGAGACAAAGATCACAAAGAAAGAAAACCACTGACTCCTGTGCCTTAGGAGGACATGGAACAAGCCTCAGTGAGACACTGAGACACTGGGTACAGTAGAGATGCAGAGGGATTATGCATCAGGACAAACGGGGTTTATCTCAGGAGCTCAAGGCTGGTGCAGTGTGTGGAACTCAATCAGTGTGATACTCTCTCCTAACAGAATAAAGGACAGAGCAACACAGTCATCTCAGTTGATACAGAAAAAGTGTTTGACATAATCTAACACCCTGTCATGACAAAAAACACTCAAAACACTGAGGTCAGAAGGGCAACCTCTCTGACAAAGAGCGCGTAAAGACCCCACGGTTACTCATGCTCAACGTGGAAGACCGACTGCTTTCCTCTTAGGCTCAGGAGCGAGACACGGACGTCTGTGTCCTCCACTGGTATTCAGCCCTGTCCTGGTTGCCAGAGTTAGCAAAAAACAGGAAGCAGAGGCACTGAGAATGGGAATGAAGAAGTGAAACTCTCTCCCATTGCAGACGACATCATCTGTGTATAGCAAATCCAAAGGAATCTGTTAAAAAATTATGAAAGCCAGTAAACAAGCCCAGCAAAGTGCAGATACAAGGTCAAGATAGAAAACCCAGTTTTATTTCTACGCATTTGCAATGGACCATCAAAGAATGAAAGTATGAAAACAGTTCCATTTATGATACTGTTGATATGAATAAAATGATATAAATTTAGCAAAAAAGTACAACATTTATTCTAAGAACTACAAGACATTGTGGAAAGATATTAAAGAAGGTTTAAATAAATGGAGCAAGGAGGTCAAACCAGTCCATCCTAAAGTCAGACCTGAATATTCATTGGAAGGACTGATGCTGAAGCTGAAGCTCCAATACTTGGGCCACCGATGCAAAGAGCCTACTCATTGGAAAAGACCCTAATGCTTGGAAAGATTGAGGGCAGGAGAGGGTGAGAGAGGATGAGATGTTTGGATGGCATCTCTGACTCGATGGACATGAATTTGAGCAAACCCCAGGAGATGGTGAAGGACAGGGAGGCCTGGCGTGCTGCAGTCCATGGGGTTGCAAAGAGTGGGATGTGACTTAGCGACTGAGCAACAGCAAATAGATGGAAAGACCTCTCTGGTGGTGGATTGGAAGACTCAGTGGTATTAAGACGGCAGATCTCCCCACACTGATCTCAAGATTCAGTGTCCTCCCTATTAGAACTGTAGCAGAAATTGACAAGTTTATCTTTAAATTCATATTTAAATTCAAGAGACCCAGAACAGCCAAAACAATCTTGAAACAGAATGAAGTTGGAGGATTCACGTTTCCTGATTTCAAAGTTTACTACCAAACTACAGTAATCAAGAAAGCGTCATTCTGGCTTGTGGATGGACGTGGCCTTCAGTAGAACAGAATTGAGAGTCGGAAAATAAATCTTCATTTTTATGGGCAGTTGATCTTTGCCAGTGATGCCAAGGCAACTCAGTGGGGAACTGGTCTTTCTCAACGTTTGGTGCTGGGGCAACGAGATTGTTGCTGTTAGTTGCTAAGTCGTGTCTGACTCTTTGCGACTCCATAGACTGTATTCCTCCAGGCTCCTCTGTCCATGGGAGTCTCCAAGCAAGAACACTGGAGTGGGTTGCCAGGCCCTCCTCCCGGGGATCTTCCCAACCCAGGGATCCAACCCGAGTCTCCCGCATTGTCAGGTGAGCTCTTTACCACGAGTCACCAGGGAAGCCCGGAGCAATTAGATATTGACATGCGGAGTTCCATCCCTGCCTCTCACCATACATAAAGATAAAATGAGTCCTGGACCTGAATGTAGGAGCTGAAACTATTAAAGTATCAATAAAGCCCAGCAGTAAGTCTTCACGGCCTTGGGTTATGCCATGGTTTCTTAGATGTGAAACTAAGAACAAAAATGACACACACACACACACACACAAATATATATATATAGGTGAATTGGGCTACAGGGAAATGAGAACTTCGTGCTGTCGATGATACTCTCAAGGGAAGAGACCTCTGCAGATGGGAGAAATTATAAAGAACTGTTCTAAATCAGTAAGACAATCTGATTTTAACAAAGGGGCAGAGGATTTGAATAGACATTTCTGCAAAGTAATGGCCAATAAGCATGAAAAGGTACTGGACATCATTAATCCTTAAGGAATGCAAACCAGCAAAGTCACACCCCCTAGGATGTCGGAAATCAGAGGAACAGGAAGAGATGCCAGCAAGGATGTGGAGGAATCAGAAACCTCGTATGTTGCTGGGGGCCTGTCCAGCTGGTCCAGCAACTTTGGCCAACAGCCTGGCACTTCAGCAGAGGGTTAAACCTAGTGTTACTGTGCGACCTGGCCGAAGCCTGCCACGAGTGTTCCCAGGAGTGTTGTTCGTTACAGCCCGCAAAGCCCAAAGCCCAAAGCCCGGCCCGAGTGCCCGCCAGCCGCTGCAGGTGTAAATAAAGGGTGGTCTGCCCGCGCAGTGGAGTATTCTCAGCAGTGAAGGGGAGCGGTGGGCTGAGACACGCTGTGAAACGGAGGGCCCTTGGAAACGTGAGGCCCCATGGCGTGCGATTCCACTCGCGGGAGATGTCCAGGGTCGGCAGGCTGGTAGGGACAGAAGGTGGGTGAGAACAGACCCCGGCCTGTGGCTTGGGAACAGGGCTGGGGGTGTGTGGGGTTCACCTGTGGGCTGCGGGGTGTCTTTTAGGAGGGACCCCGAGTCCTGAAATCAGGCCCCAGGGATTGTCCACGCCCTCAGGCGTGTGCTGAAGACCACCTTCCCTGGCCGAGCGGCGTGGTGTGTGAGCTGTCCCTCAGCAGAGTGAAAGTGTAGTCGCTCAGTCATGTCCGACCCTTTGCGACCTCATGGACTGCAGCCCAGCAGGCTCCCCTGTCCGTGGGATTTTCCAGGTCAGGGGTACTGGAGCGGGTGGCCATTTCCTTCTTCACGGGATCTTCCCGACCCGGGGGTGGAGCCCGGGTCTCCTGCACTGCAGGCGGGTTCCTCACCGCCTGAGCCCCCAGGAAGCCCAGCACGCCCCTCAGGAAGGCTGTTCTGGAGACGGCAGAGGCCTCTTCGTCCGCGTGGCTGGTACACTACGGCCCATAGGCGGGGGTGCTTGGAAGGAGTGGGTTTGTCTCTCAGAGTTCTGGCGGCTGGCAGGCTGGGTGTCTGCGGTCGGGGTGGCACGGTCTCGTTCTGGGGGCCTCTGCCTGGTCCATAGCCCGCATCCTTTCGGGGTAGGGCCAGAGGGGCTCTGCGGGGTCTCCCGTGTGAGGACGCTAGTCCCATTCACGAGGGTCCGCCCTCACGACCTCCTCGAGGCCCTGCCTCCTGCCCGCATCCTCCGGGGGTGAGGATTCCAGCATGTGCATTTGGAGGGGACCCAGACGTCCGGCCCGCTGTCTGCTGTAAGCTGGCACCGCATCGGGGCAGTTTTCCCCGGATGCAGGTTTGCGTGGTTCCCACTTTTCCACTGCCCTCGACAGTACATTCGGGGTTTGTCTCTCAGAGTTCTGGTGGCTGGCAGGCTGGGCGTCTGCGGTCGGGGTGGCACGGTCTCGTTCTGGGGGCCTCTGCCTGGTCCATAGCCCGCATCCTTTCGGGGTAGGGCCAAAGGGGCTCTGCGGGGTCTTCCGTGTGAGGACGCTAGTCCCATTCACGAGGGTCCGCCCTCACGACCTCCTCGAGGCCCTGCCTCCTGCCCGCGTCCTCCGGGGGTGAGGATTCCAGCATGTGCATTTGGAGGGGACTCAGACGTCCGGCCCGCTGTCTGCTGTGAGCTGGCACCGCATCGGGGCAGTTTTCCCCGGATGCAGGTTTGCGTGGTTCCCACTTTTCCACTGCCCTCGACAGTACATGTAGTATTTCTCAAAAGGAAGTTCTAGACTGCATCTTGGGTTGTTTTCTTGACATGCCGTCTTAGAAGAGGCAGGAGGTGTTACTGACTCGGCCGTGGGTGTTTTTCAGTCTCGATGAGGTTTGCCAGGAGGATGTCTGACCATCTCTCTGCGGTCCCGTCAGAGACGCCGTCTCGCCCTGCCTTGGGGGTGCCCCCAGCGCCATCGCCAGCTCTGCGTCTGCGTGCCCCACGTGTGCGCCACTCGCCTGTGGATCTGGCCGCGTCTGCCTGTGGGGCTCTTCCGATGGGGTCAGGGCTCCACGACGGTGGAGGACTTGGGGCATTAGCCGAAGCGCCAGGAGCAATTAGACGTTGTCCAGTGTGCTGTCTGCATTTCCAGCCTGCAGGAGCCGTGCTCAGGAGGCCTAATTGGGAACTTGGCAAAGACGAGGGGTGTGTGTGTGTGTGAGTGTGTGTGTGAGAGTGTGTGTGTGTGAGTATATGACTGTGTGTGTCTGTGTATGTGTGTGACTGTGTGTGTGTCTGTGTGTGTGTGTCTGTGTGTGTATGTGAGTGTCTGTGAGTGTGTCTGTGTGTGTGTGTCTGTGAGTGTGTGTGTGTCTGTGTGTGTGTGTGTGTTGCACTCCCTTCTAGAAGGCACTGGGCTGTTTGTTCGCGGTCCCCAAGGTGCACGCTGGCGTGTTTGGAACGACCCGGAGGTGGAATCAGTCGAGGTGGTTTTGTGGAAACTCGGTCCGTGTGTGCTCACGGAACACGCGTTGGTATCAGTCAGGTCTCTGCTCCCCTTTCCTGCGGAGGAAGACGCTGGTGTCTCTTATGAACCAGGAGCCGAAACCTGCCTCCAGTCGTCAGCCACCCAGAAAGAAGGCCTGTCCTCTCTCTGGCCTGTGGCCTTCTCCTGGANGAGGTGGTTTTGTGGAAACTCGGTCCGTGTGTGCTCACGGAACACGCGTTGGTATCAGTCAGGTCTCTGCTCCCCTTTCCTGCGGAGGAAGACGCTGGTGTCTCTTATGAACCAGGAGCCGAAACCTGCCTCCAGTCGTCAGCCACCCAGAAAGAAGGCCTGTCCTCTCTCTGGCCTGTGGCCTTCTCCTGGACCCTGCTCTCCGTCAGCTTGACCCGGCCATCCTCACCTCGGTCCCTGCTCTCCGTCAGCTTGACCCGGCCATCCTCACCTCGGTCCCTGCGGAGGCTGTGGGTCTGCCGTCTTTTGCTCCTCCTCCCGTCTGCAGCCCCGGCGTCTGGGGAGCACGTGCTCTCTGTGCTGAGGGGGCCGTTGGGCGCTTAGCGTCCTAGGACTTGGGGCTGTGATGCCCCCGGTCCGCGGGTTCGTCCGTCTTTTTCTCCCTTTGCTTAGATGACAGCCCCCCTTCCTTGGAGCTGCAGCCCCTGCCTAGCATGAGGGGCTTAGGACTGTGGGGTAAAGAAAGGGCTCTCCCCGCCCCTGCCCTAATTCCCCTGAGCTGCATTTATGATTTAACTAACTCTGCTGTGTGTTTCTTCGTGACGGAGGCCTTACTGCTTTGAATTTAGGAGAGAGGAGATGTACAGAGGTTAAGTGTCTTGCCAAGGTCCTAGCGTTCCGGGTCCAGACTGTTTTGCCTGGGCATCCAGGTGGCAGCTCTGCCCCTGGATGCCTTCCTGAGTTGCCAGCCTGTCTCTGCTTGAAGCCCTGAGCCCCCCGATCACGTGACCTTTGTACCTGCCGCTGGTGGTGAAGTCAAGGATTAATTTCCCCAATTTGTAGCTGCGCTTCGTGACACGCTGCCGAAGCACTTTCGCACGTTCAGATATGATCCCCGAGGCTGTGGTGGTAGAATTTTATCCTCGTTAATTGGGGCCCTTTGTACAGCCTTTCAAAATCCTTTCACCAGAGAACCAGTTCTATTTCCTTCCTACTAGAAGTTTCACTTTTTTTCCCCCTAATTCATTTCCTTTCTTTTAAATGATTTCTCTTCATTTCCTGTTTTAAATTGCTGTCCTTGCTGAAGTGGTCCTGGCTCTGGCTAAGAGGAGAAAACTAACAAATTAATCAAGCTCTAGGAGAGTGAAGGGTGGGGAGCCTGGCATGCTGCAGTCCATGGTGTCACAAAGAATTGGACACGATTGAGCGACTGAACAACGAGCACGTCTTGGAAGGCCGACTGGGAGGGTAGCTGGTCCTCAGAGCTTGCAGTGGCGGTGGTCACACCTGTGAGGAATGGTGCTGGACCTGGATCCTCTCCCCAGAGAGACCCCAGCCCCACACTTGGCAGCGCTCCAGAATTTCACGAGCCCTATTTCCTGGGCCTGGGTTCAGAATCCCTGTGTGATAATCAGAGTCCTGCAGAGGAGTGTAGGCTTTGCCATTTACCCTTGAAGAGCCTCATCCTTTCTCCCCACAAGCTCTCGCTTTCTTTTCAAATTTTTATCTGTCACTGTGTGAGAATCAGAAATTTGCAGATATTTCTTTCATAGCACATACCATTCCCCATCTTCATTGTTTTTTTTTTTTTTTTGGCCTCTTTAAATGTTTCCCTTTTATCGAAGGTAACTGTTAAATTACCAAAACCGTTTTCAGATCATCTTTTGTTTTGTCAACATCAATTTAACAAATCCAGACACACATATGTCTTTGTGCACAGGCCATATGCTTATTCCCCTTGAAGTACCGTGTGTTACAGGAGCTGTTGGTGGAGCGTCAGAGCCTCCTGGAAGTGGGAGGGGGCTCTTCTCTGTGCTGGCTTCTGTCCCGTGCAGGCCGGATGGTGGGAGCGTTGTTGAGACCCCACCTGGCACAGTGAGGGGCGGCCATAGCAGGGAAGCTGGGGGACCCAGCTCTGCTGTGGGGAGGTCTGTGGCCAAGACCTGAGCTCAGGCCCTGCATGTGGGGGCCCAGCGCCCGACACGTGAAGGTTTTAAGTGACTGGGGGTGTGGTCATGAGCACCCTGAGGAGCTTGATTTCAAGGCACAGTCAGACCTGTTCCTGGCCGTTGCATGTTCTACATTACTTTTATTTTACCCACAGACATTTCATTAGAATCTTAAACACTCGCCAGCATTTGGTTTTGAGAGCCTTGTGATGTATTATTCTCTGGTCTGTGGTTTCCTTTGTATTTCCAATTCAGTGTTACACCTTGGGAGACAATCCCTGCTTTCAGACAGATTCATTGTTAAGGAATGCCTTATTTGATGTTAGGTGGTTTCTTTGCTGACTCACGCGTGCAACCGTTTGTGAGTTTCCAGAAAGCGCACGTTCTCCGCTAGTCAGAAGGAGACTGTATTAGTGTGAACAGCTACCACTGTTCACGAGTCCGCTGCGTCGGACAGCCCATCGTCAGGTTTCCAGCTAACCCTGGAAAACCTGCTTTTCCCATGAGCACGGGGCAGGGCGGCAGTGGGGGGGGAGGCGCGAGGCCCCTTGTTGAGTGATTGGCGTATCCAGGCCTGCTGATCCAGAACTTTGCCGCTGATCAGAGAAGAGCAAGAGACAGACCGGTTAGGGTTCAGCCGTGGTGTCGGACTCGGTTTATATTTTTGCAGTGCTTTCCATGAGCGATGCTGATCTGCGGGGGTGTTTGGTTCCGCTTCCCTTGGGTTTATGCGGGGGTTTTTGGTTCCGCTTCCCTCGGGTTTAGGTGTAAGTGTTGCCGTTGCTTCTTGAAGGGAAGGGGGAGGTTTCCTTTCCCTTTCTGTGGCCCCTCCCCGCCCCCCGCATCCCGAAGCCCCCAGGGGGTGGAAGGAGTGCAGAGTGCTAGCCGCGGCGTGGGTGGGAAGGCTTGGGCAGCTTTCTTTGCGAGTCTGAGGCCATGGTGTCACTGTAGTGGTTTTTTTCATACTTATGGATTTATCTGGTCTCCGGAGGTCTTGGTTGTGGCTGTGGGATCCTCCTCGTGGCACGCAGGCTGCAGCGTGCCTGGGCTCAGTAGCTGCAGCGCGTTGGATCTAGTCCTTGACCGGGGATTGAACCGGGCCCCCTGCATAGGGAGCGTGGAGTCTTGGCCCCTGGGCCTCCGGGGAAGGCCCCACGCAGTTTCATTCTCCCCTGCTTCGTGTCCTGTGGTGTTTTGAGAGGAGATGCTGGGAGACGGGCAGTTTGGGCGTGGGTAGCCATCGTTTGCAGCTGCGTGCGCGTCCTTTCTCCAGAAACCTTCATCTTCTGCCTAAGGCGTGTCAGCCCTCCACTCCTCTCTCTGAACCAGCCGTGTCCACTGCCCAGTCTAGCGTGTGACATTTTTTTCAGGACCGTTTTCTCCACGAAGCGGCACAGGCCAGGCCCGAGTCCCGCCCGGGCCCCTCTGCGCTGCGGGCAGAGGCAGGTGGCTGTGGCGGGCAGTCAGATGGGCGCGGCCCTGTGCGGCCCCCTTGCCCGGGGCTTTCTGCAGTCCCCCACAGGCAGCTCGGGGCTCACGGGGGCTTGAAGTCGGGGGTGCAGAGGCCAGGCAGGCAGAGCGGTGAGTACGGACCTTCCCGTCGGGTCAGGACACAGGTCGGTCAGCCTCCTGGGCTCGGTGGAGAGTCGCTGGATAAAAAACGGAGTGTGAAGTGGGCTTGGTCATTGCCCTCTTTTGGGCGTGGACCCCAGCCAGCGGGGCAGAAAATTAGCCTTGAGTGTTTACTGACCAACCAAGACTGTACTTTTCCAACTGGGCCTAAAGAACCATCGGCTTTAAACTCCAAGTGAGAGCAGTTACTGACCACGAGCTAGACCCACAGACACTCCTCCCAGGCTGACTCACTAGAATCAGGGACGATCTGATGTTTGTCGAACGCTGGGAGTGAGCAGGCGTTCTCGCCGTGAACGTCCTGCCCGCGCGAGCCCGGCGTCGGGCTCTCCTGGCTGAGGACCGGCAGGGCTCTTGGGAGACACGCGGAAGGAGACGGGGCTTTACTCAGGCTGCAGGCATCCCTGGTGTTGTTCTTGGTTTTGGGGACGACTGAACCTCCATGAACCCTCAGGGATCAAGTGACCCAACTTCAGTTTCTGAGTTTTCTGTTAGAATATTTTGAACTATGTGTAAGGGTTGAAATTTGATGACTTTTATTCCACTCTTCAAAGAGCAGGGAGAAAAATCTACTTATTTTGAAAAGTAGAATAAAAACCCCATTCTATCTTGCAGCTAATACATAGGTCCCTTGAATCTTTTTATAAATCTGAGATACATTGTCATATCGTAATGATCTTAATTTCCTTCTGTATCTTAAAATATTTTGCTCTTGTATCGTCCCAGGTATTATTATATCGTTACTCATCAGTCATTCCTAAATGTAGTTTAAAAGGGAGCTTAGATGATAAGAGAATGAAAGAATGGGAGATGGACTCATTGGAAACAATGTAATAGAGAACTAAGCAACTCCTGTGAGTTTTTGTATTGTGTTTTCCGAATGATTGTTTATCAAAGATAAGGAGTCTGGAAACATTTTTTTGAAATAGTAGAGAATTTAGGATTTTTTATTTTTCATGCATAACGACAAGGAGAGGAAAGCCGGCAGAGGAGACGCGTCCCCGTTATTAGATGAACAGATGAGCGCAGAGACGGGGGCAGCTCTCTCGAGGCTGACGATGACGGGGACAGTGGTCGTCTGAGCAGATTCTCAGACGGCGCGTCTGCAGCTGCAGGCTCTCAGATGGATTTCCCATCTCAGGCATCAGCGACGCACGGCGTCCTAAGGACATGAAGGAAACGTGGTTCCTCATCCAGCTGGTTGTCTGGCAGGAAGGCCTTCAGCACGTCAGGCTTTGCGACAAGAATGTGGCCCATCCCCCACTTGCCAGAAAGGGAGGGTGTTTGTGGACCCGACCTGGGTATGAACGCATAAATGCTGAAAGCAGGTGCATCTGCAAGAGGCGACTGGGACGCAGGCTGCCCTGCGCGCTGTTCACGGTGCATATCAGTAAAGGGGCCATCTCTTCTGTTTTTTTTCCCTTTTAACTTTGTGTTAGGTGCTTTCCCTGTGCTCCATGGGCTTCCCAGGCACCTCAGTGGTAGAGAGTCCACCTGCTGATGCAGGAGACGTGGGTTGGGTTTGATCCCTGGGTCGGGGAGGTCCCGTGAGGAGGAAATGGCAACCCGCTCCAGTATGCCTGCCTGGGAAATCCGATGGGCAGAGGAACCTGGCGGGCTACGGTCCATGGGGGCCGCGTAAGAGCCTGCTGAGACTTAGCCACTAAGCAACGACAGCAGAGCCCCTTCTTTGTACAGACGTCCCCTGGCCTGGGAAGGCCTCGGTGCCACCACAGCTGTTTCTGTCTCTGGGCGAGTGTCCGGGCTCCTCCCAGGGCGACGAGCAGCGTCTGCTGGGGCTGCTGGCTTCCAGCCGCTTAGCTCAGCTGTTAGCGTCAGATGTCTGAGTTTTTTGCTTCAGTAGCAAGATGACGTCCCCTGGCCTGGGAAGGCCTCGGTGCCACCACAGCTGTTTCTGTCTCTGGGCGAGTGTCCGGGCTCCTCCCAGGGCGACGAGCAGCGTCTGCTGGGGCTGCTGGCTTCCAGCCGCTTAGCTCAGCTGTTAGCGTCAGATGTCTGAGTTTTTTGCTTCAGTAGCAAGAATTGAATAATATTCAAGAAGGCTTCAAACTACATTAATATTTAAGAGCCTCTGTGAATCCAGGAAGAGCCCGTGAAGGCCTTGCAGGTCTAATGTATACAACATGCGTCCATCAGGGGGGTGACTCTCAAGAGTCTTCTCTAGCATCCCAGCGTAGGTCCAGAGTAATGGGCGCTGCTGGCCGGCGGGACCAGAGCAGGGGCGGTGATGGGAAGGGGGACGGAACCCGCCCCTGCCCCCCGCCTGTGTTCTCTGTCTGACCCGCCGGGTGGCCGTCCTGCGCCGCCTGCCCGCCTGGCTGTGTCCCGCCTCCCTGCAGGTGCCTGCCTCTCTTTACCGGGTCGAATCCGGTGCCTTTCAGTCCACATCAGTGGCTCCTCCAGCCCCTTGTCTCCAGAGCCGTCTGTGCAGGGCCTCCCGTGGAGACAGACGCACACGTCGGGTGACTGGCCTCCTCCACTTGGCGTTGTGTTTCTCAGGGTCCCTGGAGCTGTCGTGTCTGCCAGCGCCACGCTCCCTGTTGAGGCCTGATGCTCCTTCACCATGTGAAACAGGACGTGCGTGGGCCGCGCCTTGCCTGCCCTTCATCAGTTGGCAGGCGCGTGGGTTTCCCTCCCTTTGTGGCTGTTGCTAGAAGGCTGCTGTCATCACTTGTTCACAAGTCTTTTTGTGTGGGCATGTTCAGACCTCCTGACGATATCCTTAGGGTTAGAACTGCTGGGTCAAGCGCTCACTCCATGTTCAGCAGGTAGGGGAGCTGCCAGGCTCTTTTCCAAAGGGGCTCCAGCGTTTCACGTTCCCCCTGTCTGAAGGATTCCGAGTTCTCCACGTTTGCCCACACTTGCTAGTGTCTGTCTGTCTCACTTCAGCCACCCTCGTGGGTGCGGCATGGTGTCTCTTGGTTTTGAGTTGTATTTCCCTGATGACTGAGAATCTTCTGTGTCTTTTCATGTGCTTATTACTATTTTTTTTAACACAGTGGGATTATATTAATATATGATGTGAGATTGGAGTCAATTAAAATCTTTTAAACTTTAAAAGTTTAAAAGACTTTTACTGGGACTTTTACTGGGACTTCCTGCTGGTCCCGTGGTTAAGACTCCAAGCTTCCACTGCAAGGGGCACAGGTTCGAACCTTGGTGGGGGAACTAAGATCCCACATGCCATGTGGCCCGAGAAGAATACCTTTTGCTAGCATTAAAGTCTGTATACATCATGCTTTAATAAAAGAAAAGCCTTTTTAACTTGTTTTTTGTCTGTAATAACTTGACTTTTTTATTTGTAAAATGAAAAGCCTTTCTCTTTTCATTATTATTACTTTCTCTTCTTCTTAGATGACCAAGTATCCTCAGAGAAGGTTGCATGCAAAAATTTGATTTATTTTCTTATTCACAAAAGCTGAAAGCGTAGGTTGATTTTTCTTTTAAGGTAGAGATGTAAGTTTGTAGAGAGTAGGTTATTTCAATTTCTGCCATTTTGTGCTTGAGAGAGATTAAAGAAAAAATTGAAATGAGAAGCCGCCTCTTCTAACTTTGCAACTTTATGCTTTCAGCCACTGAGCCTCTTTAGAGTCTGTGGGCTGGTCACGACTTGGCTCCTTCCAAGTCGAAGTGGGATCCCTATCTTGTGGTCTCTTTGCAGTTTCTTTCAGTTCCACAGACTTTTATAAAATCAGTCATAGTGTAGACTTTTNCTTTGCAACTTTATGCTTTCAGCCACTGAGCCTCTTTAGAGTCTGTGGGCTGGTCACGACTTGGCTCCTTCCAAGTCGAAGTGGGATCCCTATCTTGTGGTCTCTTTGCAGTTTCTTTCAGTTCCACAGACTTTTATAAAATCAGTCATAGTGTAGACTTTTGATATACCAAAATGCATAAGACATGGTATGTGCCCTTAGATAGTGCAAATTTCAGAAGGAATAAATGATTTATTATATTGTTTCAGTCAGCGGTCACTACTGAGAGGCAGAGGTGATGCTGGTTGTGATGATGTTGGGTGATGGTGATGAGTGTGGTGATGGTGATGGTGGTGGTGATCCTGGGGATAATAGTGATGATGATAGTGGTGGTGATGGGTGGATGGTGAGCGACGGTGGGGATGGTGGTGGTGACGGTGGTGGTGGTGGTGGTGGTGATCCTGGTGGTAATCCTGATGATAGTGGTGGTGATGGGTGGATGGTGAGTGACGGTGGGGATGGTGGGGATGACGGTGGTGATGGTGGTGGGGATGGTGCTGATGGTGGTGGCAGTGGCTGCAGCCGACCTCCTTTGTTCCAGGAGCTTTCAGAGAACTTTCCTTTCTGAAGTTGATGTGCTTATCATCCCATTTTGCAAATCAGCAAACTGAAGCACAGAGATTATAAGTTGATCAGTGTCTTCAAACTACTGACCGTCAGAGCCAGGACTGACCCTGGCAGCCTCCTGCGTGTGGACGGCTTTCCTCTCTTACGGGAAAGGGGCAGCTGGAGGCTGCTGTCAGTGCCTGCGAGCTGTCTGGGCCGCGTCCTCGTGCTCTGTCGCTTCCTCTGTGGGCTGTGTAGGGTAGGGTTCCTGGGGTCCTTCCCATCCGTGGGCTTCCCTGCTGGCTCACCCGGTAAAGAATCCACTTGCCGTGCAGGAGACCCCGGTTCGATTTCGGGGTCAAGAAGATCCGCTGGAGAAGAAATAGGCTACCCACTCCAGTGTTTTTGGGCTTCCCCTGTGGCTCAGCTGGTAAAGAATCCTCTGCAATGTAGGAGACCCCAGTTCAATCCCTGGGTTGGGAAGATCCCCTGGCGAAGGAATAGTCCACCCACTCCAGTATTCTGGCCTGGGGAATTCACAGACGGTATAGTCCATGGGGTCGCAAAGAGCTGGACACGAGTGAGCCACTCACGTCTATCCACGCAGTGGAGTATTGCCTCCTGCCCCCTCGTGTTGGGAGGCTGTGCCTTCTCGGGGGCTCAGGGCTCCGTACTTCTCTGGGGGACAGGGGCCCGGAGGAGGGGACGGCGGGTCTGCACGCCTACAGCTGGAGCTTGGTTGCAGTGAGCGTCATTCTTCTGACTGATGTGTACATTTTCCATTAGAAGTTGCCTTTCCACTCAGTACAGTAGACGTGTGGCCTAAAGTGCTGGAGAATGATTTTTATCAGCGGTGGAGCAGCCCTGCCATTCTGTGTGACTCTGACTCTCTGGATTGAAGAGCCGTCTCGTTAGCGGCTCTGTGTTAGTATGAACACTCCTTTCTTATCTTGCCCCTCAGAGACGTGAACACAGCTTCTGAAAATGAGGCACCGGGGCGCTTTTGTTGAATCCACCAGCCAGCCCCATTTTCCCTGCCGGGCGGGTCAGCGTCAGCTCGCGCATCGCCGAGGCCGCCCCCGGTCCAGCCTGTGTGACGGGGGCCCGCCTGGGCCGCTGTGTTCTGGGTGCCCTTGCCGGCAGAGCGTGTTCTGTCTGGAGGGAGAGCAGCCAGGACACACGGTGCTTCTCCCTCGAGGCCGAGGGTGGCCAGGGGGCTGCGGGGAGCAGGGGGGCCCGTGTCCCCGACACGCAGGTGCCTGGGATCGTCCTCGTCTGCCGCTCAGGCCCACGGGCCTCGGACGACTGTGGGGTTGGACTGCTGGGACGGCCTTGGGCTTGCGAGCAGCGCGGCGGGCGGGAGCAGGGGGTGCTGAATGCCGGAGCACAGTGCCCTCTCATTGCGTTGTCCAGAAGAAGCCCCGAGAGGCGCACAGAAAGGGCCTTGGGGTGACAGGCGCTGGCCCGCGGTGCCTTAGCGATTTCGCAGGCAGCCTGGCTGTGGGACCAGGGCTCTACAGGCACGCAGTCAGCGCCCTGCGTGACACTGTCCGCGAGACCGCGTCACCGAGGGCGAGCCCGGGGCCTCCCTCGGCCCCGTCAGCTCGGCCGCCGGCCAGGTCGGGAGGGGCCTGCTGAGCCCGGGGCTGGGGGTTCCTGCAGGGCCTTTGCCCCCTGTGCTCTCAGGTTGGCAGGGCGGCCCCGGTGGGTCTGAGAGAGGGGTAAGGGCAGACGCAGGCTCACGGGTGCCTCCTGCAGGTCATGACCATGCTGGAGGTGGGCATTTAAGTCTTGGCACACGTCCCGGCCTTTGGGAGGTGCACGCACTGTTCTCCGTTTGCTTGTCAGACTGTTGCGTTGCAGGACTGGGGTCTCTTCCTGCGTCCCCTCCATCGGATGCACCCTCCCCCCGCCCTCTTCCTCCCCCTCCCAAGCCTCTGTTCCTCTCCCCCTCCGTCGGCGAGGTGTAGGTTCTCGGTCTCAGGTATGCACGGTGGGCTGCGGACTCCGGCCAGGGGCGGGGGGCTGGAGGGCCCAACCCCAGCCGGGCCCTGTCCCCTCGCGGCACGTGGCTCTCCGGGTGACTTGGCCCCTACCTTCCACTCTGTTGCTAATTTAGGTGCCGGTTACTGAGCTTTTCCTCTCAGCAGGGATGTGGGAAAATTACCAGGGCTTTTAGAGTCCTGCTCCCACCTGATAAACTTGCCTTTCAGCGCCAGCCATGAATGAAGGCTGGTCTTTGTACCTTTGCAAAAATGCGCTGTTCAGAGCCTCTGTGTTGTCTAGGAAACAGGCTTTTGGGGGCTGCAGGGTCGGAGGGCCAGGGTGTCGGAAACAGGAAAGATCAGCACAGCCAAGCAAATAAAAACAGCTCACCGCGTACCCTCAGATAGAGCGTTTTAGCGGGGAGAGCAAACAAGAAATCAAAGCTCTTTCAGCAGGAAAGATGTTCGTGTATGTGTTAGCTCCTAACTCGGCTACCGAGGTGACGCCCGTACTTCCCCCTCTTTTGGCCAGCTCGACTTGGACGCACGGGGCAGTTTGTCCCCTCGCGGCACGTGGCTCTCCGGGTGACTTGGCCCCTACCTTCCACTCTGTTGCTAATTTAGGTGCCGGTTACTGAGCTTTTCCTCTCAGCAGGGATGTGGGAAAATTACCAGGGCTTTTAGAGTCCTGCTCCCACCTGATAAACTTGCCTTTCAGCGCCAGCCATGAATGAAGGCTGGTCTTTGTACCTTTGCAAAAATGCGCTGTTCAGAGCCTCTGTGTTGTCTAGGAAACAGGCTTTTGGGGGCTGCAGGGTCGGAGGGCCAGGGTGTCAGAAACAGGAAAGATCAGCACAGCCAAGCAAATAAAAACAGCTCACCGCGTACCCTCAGATAGAGCGTTTTAGCGGGGAGAGCAAACAAGAAATCAAAGCTCTTTCAGCAGGAAAGATGTTCGTGTATGTGTTAGCTCCTAACTCGGCTACCGAGGTGACGCCCGTACTTCCCCCTCTTTTGGCCAGCTCGACTTGGACGCACGGGGCAGTTGGATCTGGTGGACTCTCAGGAACCGGCCAGAGTGTCTGCTCTGCATGCGGTCACGACTCCGTGTTCCCCATTCTTGCTCCTGCCCTCCATGGCGCCCCCTGTGCTGCGCGCCCTGGGGCAGGGCCTCCCCCCCGGCCCGTGGTCACCCATTTCTCGCTCACTGTGAGCTCCTAACTCCTGGGCGTGTGAGCCGATAACTGCTCACTGTGAGCTCCTAACTCCTGGGCGTGTGAGCCGATAACCGCTCACTGTGAGCTCCTAACTCCTGGGCGTGTGAGCCCATAACCGCTCACTGTGAGCTCCTAACTCCTGGGCGTGTGAGCCCATAACGGCTGTCTGAGTCTGTTGTGTGGCTGTGGCTTCTGCGCAGTGTGCTGAGGCCGCAGAGGTGCCTCCTGTCTGTGTGTTTTGTCCCTGAGGGGCAGAAGCAGCAGCTTCTCAAGAAGGAATAAGAGTGGTGGTTGGCTCGGACCCATCCTGCTGCTCCAAGGCCCTGGGAGACCTGGGGAAGCTGTGCCTCTCCCCCTGGAGGCAGAGGCGTCCCTGGACACTGCCACATGAAGGCCACGGACACCAGGCAGCGCGTCCAGGAGGCGGTGACAGCCACGCTGACTGATGCAGGCAGCCCCGCGTGCTGGGCCAACACGCAGCCGCACGCCCCTTTCCCCAGCAATGCGCACAGCAGAGAGCGAAGAGGAGCTGAAGGGCCTCTCAGTGACAGCGAGAGAGGAGAGGGAAAAAGCACGCTTAAAGCTCAACATGCAGAAAACTAAGAGCATGGCATCCGGTCCCATCACTTCATGGCAAATAGGTGGGGAAACAGTGGAAACAGTGACAGACTTTATTATCTTGGGCTCCAAAATCACTGCAGATGGTGACTGCAGCCATGAAATTAAAAGACGCTTGCTCCTTGGAAGGAAAGCTATGACCAACCTNTCCACGAGATTATTTATGTTCCTTTGTATAGTCCCCTGTTATATATTCACCTGGACCCAGAAAACCACTTATCTTCTTTTTGTCACTACAGATTAATATTCATTTTCGGTCAATTCAGTAACTCAGTCATATCCAACTCTTTGAGACCCCGTGGACTGCAGCAATGTCAGGCTTCCTTGTCCATCCCCAACTCCTGGAGCTTGGTCAAATTTATATCCATCGAATCAGTGATGCCATCCAACCATCTCATCCTCTGTTGTCCCCTTCTTCTCCTGCCTTCAGTCTTTCCCAGCATCAGGGTCTTTTCCAGTGAGTCAGTTCTTCACATCAAGTGGCCGAAGTATTGGAGCTTCAGCTTCAGCATCAGTCTTTCCAATGGATATTCAGGACTAATTTCCTTTAGGATTGACTGGTTTGATCTCCTGAAATCACATGTTACATGCTCTTTGTGTGTGATTGATTTTACTCTGCATAATGAATTTAAAATTCATTCATGTGTTTATTATATCAATAATATATTACTTTTTATTGGTATTCAGTCATCATGTTTTACATGTATGTTTTATTTATACACCTGAATCATAATTTTATTAATATCAAGTGGTGCATTTAAAATTCTGTATATTCCCTCCATGAGCCTCTCTGGTAGCTCAGCTGGTAGGAATCTGCCTTCAATGTAGGAGACCCCAGTTCAATTCCTGGGTCGGGAAGATCCCCTGGAGAAGAGAGAGGCCACCCACTCCAGTATTCTTGCCTGGAGAATCCCCAGGGACAGAAGAGCCTGGCAGGCTATGGTCCGTGGGGTCACAAAGAGTTGGACACGACTGAGCGACTAAGCACACCACAGCACATATTCCCTCCTAGAACAGTCCTTTATAGATAGTTGAAATTCTTTGGTTGATTCATCTTTATGAAAATAGATGTTGCAACAGAGTTTTGGAATAACCCTGGTATTAATGGTGCTCATTTCTTGAGAAAATTTTTGTATAGGAAGTAGCAAAATAAAAGATCATTTATTCAGCAGGTGCAATATTGCCAGTTACAATGCAAAGTTTTTTTGCATGATCTCTTTTATCTTTACAACCAATCCTATGTAGTATTCATATTCCTGTGCTCATTTGATAGATAAACATATGGATGTGGAACTTGACATTTTGTACACAAGCTGGTAAGCAGTAGAGATACTGGAGTTCAAAGCTATTGCTGTTAATCATATTAGCCCATTTCATCAGAAAAAAAATAGAAAAGCTGTTTCATGTTCCTCCTCTGCTCAAAACACCAAAATTTTGCCCTATTTCTTTCAAATTTAAAATGAAAACCCATACTGTAGCTATGAGGCACATGCTATTAGTTTCCAAGTGAATTCTCAGGCCGCCTGCCCTCTCTCTCCCACACAGTGCCCTCTTTGCTGTTCCTCAGGCACATGATCAGTGCTGCCCTCTGAGCACCAGGACTGCAGCACCCCTTTCACCTGTCAGTACACTTACTTGACTCACTTACACCTTTCAAGTCTTTGCTCAGATTTTGCTGCACTGAGATCTACTCTGAACCTTTTTTTTTTTTTTAAATAAGACAGACCTCCACCCCTAACCTTTTGCCCTCCCAATTTCTTCTACTTTATTTTAGTTTCTTCTTTCCCTTTATTTGTTCCATAACACCTGCTATTTTCTCATATATACATGAATTACTCATTTTATTAAGTTTAATGATTGTTGCCTGTCTCTCGCTGCAGAATACAGTCCCCACAAGAGCAAGTATCTTTGTCAATGTTGTTACCCGATTTATCCAAAGCAATCTGATACAATACTGTCTTGATTCAGGCTGCTATATCAATTACCATAGACGGAGTGACTTAAACAACAAACATCTGTTTCTCACAGTTCTGGAGTTGAGGTAGTCCAAGATCGAGGTGGTGATGAATTTGAAGTCTGATGAGTATCCACCAGATCCCATCTTCTGGTTTGTAGATGATAATCTTCTCATTGTGTCCTCACTGCAGAGAGTACAAACTCTCTTGTCTCCTTTTTCAGGGCACTAATGCTATTTGTGAGGGTTCCACTTCAAAATCTTATTACTTACTGGAGAGCTTACCTCTTAAAACATAGGTGGTTAGTACTCACATACATGAATTTTGAGTGGACCCAAACATTCAGTCGATAATAAGTGCCTTGCACATAGTAAGTCCCCAGTAAATGTGTTTAGGATGTGAGCTGGAATACTTTTGGTCTTTTTTCCCTACCAACTAATTTTTCTTCTCAAAAGAAATGGCATTAAGCAATACTGGATGACTTAAGAACAAGGTAAAAGAATATAAACATTGATATCCAGCTCTATAAGAGGATTCAGTGAAGAATTAGAAAGTTTCCCACTTTAATCTCCTCTACAATCTTTTGTCTGCCTTATATCTTATTAGCTGACAGTACCAGTAATTTTCTGGATTTTTTTTTTAGAGCTGTAAGTACCTGGGAGATTTCGCAGTAAACACCTTGGTCCAAAAATCCTGAATTTGGGACTTTGGAAAGTTGTGGACTAAATGCATTTCCCATGGGTTTTGAGATTTAATGGCTTTATATGGAACTTTTCTTATCAAAGCAGTCTTTTGTCTTAGTTCACTCTGACTTACTCATTTTGGTGTCCAACTCCCAAAACATCAAGTAGATTGCCCCTAATACTTCTTTATTTTAGGGAAGTGAAACTAGATAAATGAAGCAAGTTGCCTAGAATGAGGGGCTTCCCTGGTGGTTCAGATGGTAAGGAATCTGCCTGTCAATGAGTGACATTCAGCCGTTTCCCTTGAATGGGGAAAATATAATCAGTATTTTCAAAGAACTTACCAATCAATTAAAGATTAATTAGAAAATGCTATCATTTATGCCCTTTTAGATCATATTTCTATTGAATTCCTTGCTTAACACCCAAAAGTGGCTTGTAGTTTGTGGTCATTTTCTGAAGGAGATCAGCCCTGGGATTTTTTTGGAAGGAATGATGCTAAAGCTGAAACTCCAGTACTTTGGCCACCTCATGCAAAGAGTTGACTCATTGGAAAAGACTCTGATGCTGGGAGGGATTGGGGGCAGGAGGAGAAGGGGACGACCGAGGATGAGATGGCTGGATGGCATCACGGACTCGATGGATGTGAGTCTGAGTGAACTCCGGGAGATGGTGATGAACAGGGAGGCCTGGCGTGCTGCGATTCATGGGGTCGCAGAGAGTCAGACACGACTGAGCGACTGAACTGAACTGAACTGAAGCTCTGGGAGTTGGAGGTGGACAGGGAGGCCTGGCGTGCTGCAGTCCATGGGGTTGCAAAGACTTGGACACGACTGAGTGACTAAACTGAACTGATATATATACATATATACACACACACACACCCCCATACATACACCCATGCACACACTCACTACACACACCTGTACACACACAGCCATGCACACACAGCAACATACCCATGTGCACAAACCCGTGCACACATCCATGCACACATACTCATGCACACACTCATTGTGTACACAGACGCATGCACACACGTGCACACGCCTGCGCTCACGCCCGCTCGTGTGTGTGGAGAGGTGGGGCAGTGCTGGGCTCCCCTCCGCCCCCCGCCGCGAGGCCTGCCTCGGGTCCCCGGGTTACACATGGCTGTTCAGTGCCGTTCCTCTCAGGAGAGATTTCTGCTGGCTTGCGTCCCTTGTAAATGTCCAGGGTATGCTTTTGTTGTGAGAAGTGAGTGAGGCTGCATCCCTGCAGGCGGACAGGAGCGTTTGTGGGTACCCGTGGGTAAAAGCACCCTGCAGTGTCCAGCTCTCCGTCCACAGCCTTGGGCCCGCCTGCCCTGTGCTTCTCTGCCTTCAGCTTGCCTTCTGCAGAACAGAGGCTGTACTTGCAGCCTCCCGTCTCGCTGGGAGGCTGATGACGGAGGGTGCGTACAGTGGCGTGAAGTCTTTGAAATAAAATCACCAAGTACATGTACGCTGTTATTACAGCTCTAATGGTATTTATGTTTAAATCATTATGATTGCAGTAATAATACACCATTTCGCCAATAAAACACAAAAACCACTCGAAAAGAACATTCTAAAATGATAGCGTTTTCTGGGGCTGGTCAGCAGTGTCTAATTTGGGGCCTCTGCAATTGCTTTTGTGACTCATGTATTATGTATTTGCAAAGAATAATTAAGGGTGTGCAGTATTGCCCAGGGCAGTGAGTATGGAAAATATACCACCGGAGCAGCTGTCCTGGAAGAGCGCTTGCCATCTGGATCAAAACAGTTGTGTTCCACGCAGGGTGGGGGCTGTCGCCGGCCTCACGTGCTGGTTTTGAGCCCCTGAAGCTTGACTTTGTGGTAATGTGTCATCAGGGCCGAGCGCCTTTTGCCGGCTGTCCAGCTGCTGCAGAGATGTACTGTGGGCGAGCGGCTCAGTGGGAACTGAGGTTTTTTTCTTTTCTTTCTTCAGGTACATACAGAATTCGTAAATCTGATTTATAGCTGATGGAATTTGTGCTCAAGCAGAAGGCTCGGAGGCGGAGCCTTGTTAGTGGGCAGTGCCTGTCTCCCAGGCCCCCAGGCCCTCCATCCCCGGGGGGCGCACAGGCGGTCAGGTGGGGCTGCGTCGTCCAGGGCACGGGGCCAGCTGCGTCCGACTCCTTCCGTCTTGCCGGACAGTTCGTTTAGCTCGCTGGAGCTGGACCACCTACTGCATTGAGAGTGAAGTCGGCGAGAGGCGGCTGTTCAGGGTCGGTTTGGGGATTAAGATGTGTTCTGTTGGGACTACCTGGCAATCCAGTGGTGCAGACCTGGCCCTCCAAGGCGGGGGCGAGGGTGCGGTCCCTCCCAGGGAGCCGCGCTCCCACATGCCCGGTGCCGGGTGGTGGCGTCCAGCGGCAGAGACGGCCAGGGCGTGCCTGTGTCTGTCTGCAGCCACTCCGCCTCTGGAGCCTTCTCCCTGGCCCGGCCCCCCCTTGCCACCCCAGGTGCCCCCACCTTCTGTTACACTGGGACGTTTGTCCCAGCTAGGGAATCAGTGTTGACAGATGGTTGTGACCTGTGTTTCACTTTTCCTGACGGCTGTTTTCTGGTCCAGGACCTGTCCTGGCCACTACACGGCGTTTAGTCATCGTGTCCCCTTGAGCTCCTCGTGGCTGTGACATTTTCTCAGGTCTCCCTGGTTTTAATGGCCTCGGCAGCTTGAGCACTTGCCAGGTTACTCTGTAGAATGTCCCTGGATTTGGGTTTGCCTGATGTTCTTGTCATCAGACCGGGGCTGTGGGTTTGGGAGGAAGAAGAGGGGAGCACGATGCCTTGTCATCACTTCAGATACACGTGGTGGCCGCCCGGCCCGGGCACGCCTGTCCCCCCGCTGGCCCGGCCCGGGCATGTCCATCTCCTCGGCAGAGTTCCTCTTTTTCTGTCTCCTTTCCTGATGTTCTTGTCATCAGACCGGGGCTGTGGGTTTGGGAGGAAGAAGAGGGGAGCACGATGCCTTGTCATCACTTCAGATACACGTGGTGGCCGCCCGGCCCGGGCACGCCTGTCCCCCCGCTGGCCCGGCCCGGGCATGTCCATCTCCTCGGCAGAGTTCCTCTTTTTCTGTCTCCTTTCCATAGGGTCCTCTTTGTTTGCTTTTGTTTTGTTTTAAGAGATTTTCTTCTTTTAAATTTTACTGTTTGGCTGCGCTGAATTTTCACTGCTGTGCATGAGCTTCTCTGGTTGCAGCGAGCCGCGGCTACTCTCTAGTTGTGGTGCGTGAACTCCTCACTGGGCTGTGTGTGTGTGTGTGTGTGTGTGTGTGTGTGTATCCATTTCTCCAGGGAGCCCAGTCTGACATACCCTGATCTGTGTGTGTGTGTGTATGTGTGTGTGTGTATCCGTTTCTCCAGGGGGCCCAGTCCCTGTGATTGGAGAATGGTTTTATACATAGAAGCCAAGATCTTCCTGACTGGTGCGCTCTGGTCAATTATCTTTTAAAGAAATTATAAACTAGGGAAAGTACCTTTCGCGTTCGCCTTCCCGCACCGTGACCGGTCCCCCTCATTCCCTGGTAGATCTCTGTCTTTCCCCTTTGTAGCGTACTCTTTCTGCCGGAGGAACTGTCTCGGGGTTTTTTATAGGGAAGCTCTTTCTTGCGTTGGTCTCGAGACGCGCTTGCTTCGCCTTACGGCAGGTGTCTTCACCGAGTCTGAAGTCTGGGCTGACAGCTTTCCTCCCGGCACTTCAGCAGCGTCATTGTGTTGCCTTTTGCCCTGCCTCGTTTCTACAGGAAGTCTGCTTCAGTTATTATTTTTGTTCCACTTCTTAGGATTCTGTGCAGTCCTCTGGAAGCTAACCCGGCCCGTCGTCCTAGTGTGAAGTCAGTGGGCTTCCTCCTCGCTGCAGCCTTGCTGGCTCCCCCTCCAGCGGGACGCTCGCTGCCCGCCTCCCCGTCCGTTCGGGCCTGGGGCAGGCTGGCCGTGCGGCCTTCAGCCGGCGTCTCGGGCACCCCTTCGCTGCCTTTGTGTGGGGTGTCACTCCGGGGCTTTCCAGCCTCCGCCTTATCAGGGAAGACCACCACTGCCACAGGCCTCCACACAGCTGGCTGACTGCCGTGGTCATAGAGTTGTTCCGGGGAGAACAGGCGCCAGTGAGCACGTTCCACGGACAGCAGGCCCCCGGGCGCGCAGTGGCCCCAGCCTTGCCGAGCACCGTCCCCGCACCCGTGGCTCTGACCCCGGGAGAGCGGGGCCCCGTGCAGACGGGTGACATGCCGTCGTGCACAGCCTGGCGCGGCGTCGCTGATGGGAGGACCCCGGAGTCCTGCCTGTCCTTCTCGCCGCCCCTCAGTGTCCCGGCCCTGAGGCACAGTTGTGTCCCCTCTCTGCGTCCGCTGCAGCCAAGCTGGGCGCCCAGGGCCGGAGCTTGGGACCCCGAGCCGGTGTCGGAGGAGGGGCCAGAGCTCACAGCAGCCGGACCCAGCCAGGCAGTCATGTCTGCATTCAGCTGCTGGTTTGGACCAGGTGAAATGGGTCATCTGCCCATTAGGGATCTAGTTGAAAATAATGCCAGGCAATTACATACAGTGATTTCTTAACATCTTCGGCCTAAATCAGCAAAATGCTTCAGAATGCTGTATCCGACTGAAATGGAAACGACAGTGAAGGATAAGCAGACGCTGCTGGAATATCCCGGGGAGGGGGCTTTTCCTCTTCAGCCCCGGGGACGATGGGGTTACCCGTGTAGTGTTCTATTGAACCACAAAATGTTATTTATAACCTGTGTCAAGAGCAATTAAACTGATTGATGATTAAGAAAGTTTAATAGTTGAATAATAAGATGCAGTTCTTGACAGCTATTTTTTCTCATTTTGGAAGCATATTTTATGAGTCTAATAACAGCGTGAAGGATGGGCCTCAGAGTATGTTGTGGTGTAATTATATGGTGGTGATAGAGTATTCACTCCGGTGTTACATGGTATGTTACTTATAAAAAATTAAAATACCAATTACAGTTTTTTGATTTATTATTGAAGCGGTTGGTTAATTTTGAGTCACCCCATGCAGGGTTAATTAGTACATATTGATATATTTGATTAAAAATACACTAATGTTGAATTGGATAAGAAAGGCCAAGCAAAATAAATTATTCCCTAGCCACCCCAGAACAGTACCCTGATTTTAGT
Source organism: Cephalophus harveyi (assembly GCA_006410635.1). Taxonomy (NCBI): domain Eukaryota; kingdom Metazoa; phylum Chordata; class Mammalia; order Artiodactyla; family Bovidae; genus Cephalophus; species Cephalophus harveyi. The sequence goes on along the minus strand of SJYT01054755.1, from coordinate 70,807 downwards.
TATCTTTTATCCTTACATGAAAAGGCGGCCTCAGGTTGACCAGAAATGTTTGCTTTGTTCAGTGGTGCCGTGAGCGTTCCGTGCCCGCAGAAGTGGTGTTTATGTTCCCACAACAACCTCTTCTCTGCTCCTCCGTGCCTCTCCTTGCTTGTGGGGTTTTTGTGACAGTGTCTATCTTTGTGAACCATTACTTATGTCTGTGAATAGCAAACATACAGTTAAAAAGATTCTTTCTGGAAATCAGGAGAAATGTTGCAAAATGCTACCACAAATGAATAATACACTAAAAAAAAAACCCCAAAAAACTGAAGTCTAGCATCACTGTAATGAAAATGCAAATCAAACCAATAATGCAGTTCTATTTTTGTCTATCAAATTAGCCACAATTAAAGAAGAAAATGCTCATTGCTTTTGAGGTGTGATGAGATTGACACCCTGTAATCTCCGAGTCCCAAAAGGCTCGGGTGCCTCCTTGTCTGGAGGAGGCGGGAGAAGGCACGAAGACAGGGCTGGGGGTTCGTTGTTGAGGCCTTTGTCCTTGCAGAGGCGCCAGACAAACCCACACGTCCAGCCGTAGAGGACGCATAAGCCAGCAGTGGTGATTTCCATGCATTTTCAGTACGTGAAAATGACCAAAGTATACACAAAAGTAGTGGGACCTCGAACTTCACATTCAGTCTCAATTCTGGTTTATTAAAAGCGTGCATGTGTAGGAGCGCTATGGGCCGAATTGTGATGTAGTGAACTATACCACGGCGTCAGCTGAAGCTGTATCGTGCGCTTCCGGGCACTTTTCTTTATATGCATTCTGTACCCCTCAGAATACACACCATTATTTTCAGGAATCGTGTATCGTAATAAATATGCTGTTAGCAAGACCGCTTCCCTGGCATAGCCAGACAGAAGACCCTCTCTTGGGTCAGTGTGCCAGTCTTCAGTTGGCGGGGTTGCCCTGGGTGTGTCTGATGTCTGGTGCAGCCCTGAGGTGGTGAGGCTGGGCAGGCAGGTGGGAGCTGCCCTCCGCGTCTAGGCGAGTGCTGTGTTGGCGAGGCCGTGTGTGCCCCTGGGGCGGGGAGAGTGGAGGCCTCTGGGCTCTGGCAGGAGCGTCTCCTCTCACTCGCATGCGACGGCTCCCATGGGAAGGCGTCACCATTCTCCGGGACCTCAGATTTAGGTCCTCTCTGCTGCTGGCGAGGAGCAGGAGCTGCCTGGGTCAGGTTCTGAAGGATGCGGGTGAGTCAGGCAGGCGGTGGAGGGAGGTGCAGAGGCGGGCGCCCAGCGCGGGGCAGGCCGCGGGCGGGTGGGGAGGTCCGGCCGGGTGCTTGGTGGAGGCCCTGCTCCGGAGTCCGCAGGGGCCTGGAGTCAGGCGGGGCCTCTGTCTTCATCGAGCTGTCTCCCAGTCTGCATGCTGAGGCTGGGGCCTGGGGGCTGGTGGAAGCACCCCCTGCACCTGGGCCCCGGCAGTGCAGACCAGCAAGGGCCAGCGGCGGAGCCCGCGCATCCGCCAGGGCTGGGGCTGAGCTCTGCAGCCCCGAGGGACTGTCCGACAGGAGGACGCGCCTGGAGAGGGTGAGGGACAGGAGCCTTGCCGGGCCTGCACCCCCCTCCCCGACCCGCTGTTGCCTGGAGACGAGCCCGCTCCCCAGCCCCCACCAGCCCTGAGCAGTGCCCAGGGTGTAGACGGGGCCCTGGAGGGGGACTGTCTCTTATACACATCTAGATGTGTATAAGAGACAGTGGTGTCCTCAGCGGCAGCGGCTGCCCCTGGAGGCAGGTGACGGCACCGTGGGGGCGGGGCTCCCAGCTTGGGGGCCCCTGCTTGTACCTGCTCTCCAGGGTGCTGGCGGCCTCATGGGGGCGTGTCGGCCCAGAGGCACCGATACCTGGCCCGGGTCCTTCTGGTTCTCCTTGTGGCTGGCACCTGGCAGCTAGCTGTCCTGTTCCCAGGGCTGTGCCAGCCCTGTCCCCTGAGTCCCTTCTCAGCATTCTCCTCGTTCTGCGGTCCCCTGCAGCCAGCACCGTAACCCCGCTCATCCCTGGGGGCTTGGTCCTGTCTTTCCCTGGGGGCAGGCCCAGGGGCTGTCTGTGGGCGGGCCGAGGACCCCCGCCACCTTGGGTGACATTCTTGTTGGAGAGCCGTGCCTTATGGACACTTTGAGCTGTTGAGACGTGTTCTTTCAGAATCCCTCCTCCACCGCCCAGCCCCTGTCGTCTGGGCCCACGGTGAGGGTGAGGACCAGCTCCGTGTGGGCAACTAGGATGTCCCCACCCCACAGTCTGCCAGGCACTTCTCTCTCTGGGTTCTGGGGATGGCAACGGGCTTGACCACTCCTTAAGACCAATGATGTCCCATCTTTGCTTTGTCCGAGGACATACTGACCTTGGGGGAGTTTCTGGAAGCAAGGCCCTCACTCCTGGCTGCAGCCTGTGGTTTGAGGCTGGGATGCAGCTCCCCGGGCATCTGAGCTCCTAAACCGCGTGCCTCCTCTTAACTACACTTATCCTCACCTGAGCTCGTGGGCGGTGGCACATTAAGCTCACCCTGACTGGCCTCGTGTGCGAGACGCAGGGGAACCCCTGTTTAGAAATCTGTTTCTTGGCATCTTTTTGATGCTGGGCTTGAGGACCCTCAAGCCAGCCTACAGTGAGCAGGCCCCGTGGTCAGCACCAGGCACACACATCTGAAGACGAAAGAATGGCCGGCCTCCAGCTAAGAGAACAGATTTCCTCAAAGCACAAAACAGAAACCCTTGCCCAGGACTCCGGACATGGAGAGTTCAGTGGCGCTCGTGGAGAACGACCATGGGACGATCAGGCTGCTGAGGCTTTGCTCTGACAAACCCTCCTCCTTTCATTTTCTCTGCAAATACTGTTAGTTGGTTGGTGTTGGGTCTTCTCTGTTCCAGGCAGCTTTAGCTTTGCGTTGAGTCTCTTAACTGCCCTTGAGTAGACACATTCATGATACCAACACTTTAAAATAGTCTAACTTTTTAAAAACTAGTGAAGAATTTCAGATAAACATAGGAAATAGAGGTCAAGTATCATCTAAGTGTTTCTGAAGTTTTGCTCCCATGCTCAGCTGGTAAAGAATCAGCCTGCAATGCAGGAGACCCGGGTTCAATCCCTAGGTCAGGAAGATCCCCTGGAGAAGGAAATGGCAACCCACTCCAGTATTCTTGCCTGGAGAATCCGGTGGACTGAGGAGCCTGGTGGGCTGCAGTCCACGGGGTCGCAAAGAGCTGAACACGACCGACTGACTATCACTTCACTTCAAGTTGGGTGATGGCTGTGGATTCACACTTGGGTTCCACCACGACCAGCACACAAGGTCTCCAGCGCCTGCAGATTGTAATGCGTTTCTGTGTGATTTTATGTCCGTGGAACACGGAGCTTCTCAAGCGGCTTGGACGTCTTTAGGCCCATCCTCAGCACTTACGGGAGCAGCCTGGCTCTGGGTGGCGTGTTCTGTGATGTGAGACCACCCGAGAGGCTGCGAGAGATTGGAGTCACAGTGGCCGCGTAGCTCCCGTTTCCTGTGTGGCTCACACTGTCCCAGGCCCACACCCCTGATCTTGCGTTTTGTAATCCCCACACACACACAGCAGAGGAGCGACTCCATCATTTGTTCAGGCAGCTGGGTTGATGGAGGCTGGAGAGAAGGTCAACACAGCCCCGCCTTCAGTGACCTCTCGCCCGCCTCCCGGACATGGGGGCCCAGGCCTTGGCCAGGGGCCTCCCCCCGCAGCCCGTCGCCAGGCTGAATCCTCATGGAGCCCAGGCACTGGAGGGAGAGCAGACCCCGCGCTGTGCCCTCCTGGTTACAGAGGGGCCCCCGTGTGGGCACAGGCTGCCAGCCCGCTGGTCTGGGGAGCGTGTGTGTGTCTGTGTGTGTGTGCATTTTGACAGATTCATCTGGGGTGTTGTGATTTGGGTTCCTTAGTTTCTATATGTTTCCTCGGGGCCACTGGGATCCCGCAGGTGCAGTGAGTTGGGCCAGTTGCTTCCTGTCCCGTCTGCTGGGAGGCCTGACCTCTGCCCCCGAGGGCTGTGCTTAGCAGGAGACCAGGGGTCTGAAATCCCAACCTGGAGAGCCCTGGGGGTGAGCACCCACCTCCGCCCCACGCCTCAGGGCTGCGCTGATAGCTCAGTGAGTCCGAAATGGGCTTCAGGAGCGGCCGCAGAAACGTGAAACCTCCCCAGAATGTAAAACAGTGCAAATTAACCGTCATTTTACTGAGCTGTTTGAGCCTTCCCAGAGGTGGAAAGAAGGAAGCGCTGATGAGAGATGACGGGGCCGCAGTCTCGAGCGTCCTGCTGCCAAGTCGCTTCAGTCATGTCCGACTCTGTGCGACCCCATGGACAGCCCACCAGGGCTATGGTGTAAATTCCAAATGCTCCTTCAAAATATTTTAGTAAGATTTGCCAGGAGCCCTGAAAACGTACTTACTCTTCACCTGCCACTTTCATCTGAGATGCTTGTCGTAAGCAAACGATTCTCAATGTGGATCAGACCCCTTGTGCAAGAAAGATGTCCACAGATGCGTTCCTGATAGTGGAGAAGTCTTCAGATGACGTTGCAGCCCAGGGCAGCGAGGTGGTTACGGAGCTGGCAGAGCACCAGGCCCGGCCTCTTAACCAGCATCCTGAAAGATGGCTTCACAGGGCATATGATAGAGTGGAAAACCCTCACCACCAAAGCCAGCTTTCAGCAGGATGCATGTTTATGTTTATAACGCAACCATTGCCACAGAAAAGTTGAGAGAAAACTCCACATAGAAAAAACAGGTGAACTGGAACGCTGGAATACTCAGTGGCCTGGTTGCATTTGAGATGACAACTAATTTGTGGCTGACTCGCCATTTATTTAAGGTGTGAGTTCGTCAGCTTTTCTTCTGTGACCGGGGGTGGAGTGATGGGGCGGGATTGTGTCCCTTGAGGACCCGTGTCTGCGTCGGCTTCTCCTCTTGGCCCCCAGGCGTGCAGGGCGATGGCCACGTGCTGGCTCGAGTGACTCTGCTGATGAGGTTGACCATTCCCCCGGCCCAGGCTCTGCCCTGGACAGGCCCTGAGGCCCTCGGGCTGGTCTGGGGGTCCAGCGAGGCTGTCCCTGCGCCCTCGTCCTCAGCCTGGGCGTGGACTCAGAGCAGGCGTGGAGCCAGGCGTCCAGCCCCTCAGTCCACCCGGGGCTCTTGGGAGAAGCTTGCAGTTGCCCCTGCCCCCCTGTGCTCTGGTCTCGGGTCTGCCAGGAGTTGGTGTGCTTCTGTAGGGCGTGGACGGTCCACCTGTGAGGCAGGAGCTGCAGGCTGAGTGTGGGACACGGCGTGGACGGTCCACTTGGGACGCGGGAGCTGTGACCTGAGAGTGGGACACGGCGTGGACAGTCCACCTGGGACTCAGAAGCTGTGACCCGAGGGTGGGACACGGTGTGGATGGTCCACGTGGGACGCGGGAGCTGTGACCCAAGGGTGGGACACGGCGTGGATGGTCCACCTGGGACGCGGGAGCTGTGACCCGAGGGTGGGACACGGCGTGGACGGTCCACCTGGGAGGCGGGAGCTGTGACCCAAGGGTGGGACGCGCCTTTCTGTGGTGTGGGGGGCCCCCTGCCACCCCATCAGTGGCCACAGTCATTCTGTGCCGGCCGTGCAGGAAGGCGGGGCCGCCACCCGCAACACCCTTCGGCCTCTGAATGCTTCTGCAGGCGGGGGTGGAGAACAGGTGTGCTGCTTGCAAGATAAACGCCTGTCCCGAATTAGAAGAGGTTCCCCTGTGGGACTTGCCTGCAGTCAGGCCTTCTGAGGACCTTCTCGACGCCCAGAGGCTGGCTCCCCTCCCAGGCTGCGGGGACCTGAAGCATTTGCTGGGCTGTGAGCCGGGAGGCCACCTGACCAGCAGGGAGGGAAGGGCCCCATATTTTAAAGGAGGCCCAAGGGCTCTTGTCGAGGGAGAATTTCCTCTTATGGACAAATTGGAGAGCCACACAATGGATTAGATTACTTTGAACGGACGTATGTTCCAATGTGGAAAGGAGGCCATTCCGCTTCGTTGTTCAGTTGCTCAGTCGTGTCCGACTCGTTGCGACCCGTGGACTGCAGCGCCCGGGCTCACTGTCCTTCGCCATCTCCCAGAGTTTGCTCGGACTCACGCCTGTCAGGTGGGGCTGCTGGCTCCTCCAGTGGCCTCTGTCCCCAGCAGCCACGGTGCTCACGGCGTGACTTCCTGGAGAGCACGCCTGGGCTCTCGCCGTGGCCTCGGGGGTCGTGTGGAACAACGCCGGGTTCATCCTGACCTGGGCCCGGGCTGCCCCGCCTGTTCTCGTGCAGCTGGGGTGTCGGGGCCTGGGCGGGGAAGCCCAGCCCCTCCGGCAGACCGCAGCGAGGCGGGATGGGACCGCGGGCCCCGCTCAGCCCCGCCTCCCGCCTGGGCACTGCAGAGCTCCGTGGGCGCTCGTGGCCTCCGACCCGCTGTGTCCGAGCCTGTGCGTCCTTCCCTGAGCAGACCTTCCGTACTGTGTGTGCTCAGCGTGGGTCCCGAGTCTGTTTCTCTTCACCTGTACCCGTGGTGGGTACTGTAAGCTTTGAAGTGTTACCGTTTTATGCTGATTAAGTTGGTTATGTTTATTTGAATGTACTGATAGCTGGTGCTGCTGATCGTCTCCTTGTTTGACCTTTTCGTAAGCATCCTTTTCAGGTGTTTTCCTTATTTTCACCGGGCTTGCTCTGTATTTTTCTTGCTGGGAAACTATTCTTCATAGCCTGTTCGATGTCACTCCTTGGCCTGCACCGTGTTGCAGATGTTTATCCAGTTTGTTTTAGTTTCTCGCTTTTCGCTTACACCCATTTTATATTTGACTGTACTGATCTAGACCGGGTTTCCCTTCTGTGCTGGGTTTTTCCCTGGGAGGGTCTTTCTCTGAGCTGAGAAGTCAGAATTCCAGCATCACGCGGGGGGAAGTGCCCCTGGGGGCGACTTTCCGCCCCAGTGCTGCACCCCAAGCTTTCTCCAGCCCCTCTGAGTGCGGTCCACCCAGACCCTCGGGAACAAGGAGGGTCTCCTGTTGGTCAACTTTTTCTTTTCATCTGGCTGCATTAGTGATGATTTGAGTGAGCGAGCATTTTGCTGATTGATTTAAAGACCCATTTATCCTTTGAGAAATTATTTTTGACTTAATTGGATAAAGGGAGTAAATCAATTGAGTGGATTGATTTATGATCAGTTTGAGTTTATCAGATGATCCTGACTCCAGAAAGCTCATTCTCTGTTTAAATGACTGCTGTCCGCCTCCTGAAGAACGAGTCTGTCTACAGAATCTGCTTCGTGACGCGCGGTCAGAAAGGTCTTAACCCGAAGTCCTCCACCCCTTTCCTTGTTGGAGTAACGAGGGCCTTGAGCCCTTTAATGCAGTGAGGTGGTGTGGGAGGTTTCAGCCTGATGAGCGGTCCAGGCACTGGTGCGTCTCAGATGAACGACGTGGGTTTCATGCTCTTTGTGAGCCCCGGGAAGGCCGCGTGCGCCCCGCTTCTGATTCTTGAGCGAGGGAGAGGGCAGGAGTTGAAGAGGGCCTGCTCTCCTGGGAGAGGCGGGGCCTGGGGAGCTGTTTTCCTGAGACGGTGTGCCCGTGATTCTCAAAGGCGAGGTCCGCGCCTGCCGCGGTCTTTCAGGGGGCCTCCGGGTCGGAGGAGCTTGGCCTTCTGGTCAGGGAGCCCTGGGCTTCTGTGGGAAGGAGGCCACTGGAGCAGGCGGCACGTGGCCGCACTTGGAAGAATGCTTTCTTCCGTGTGAATGGATCCTCCTTCACTGACTTGCTTGCACTGCTGTTCGTGGAGGCAAGTTACTGCTCGTTGTTCCGTCTCTCAGTCGTGTCCGACTCTGCACCCCCGTGGTCTGCAGCTCGCCAGGCCTCCCTGTCCATCTCCAACTCCCGGAGCTCGCTCAGGCTCACATCCATTGGGTCGGTGATGCCATCCAACCATCTCGTCCTCTGTCGTCCCCTTCTCCTCCTGCCCTCAATCTTTCCCAGAATCAGGGTCTCTTCCAGTGAGTAGGCTCTTTGCATCATGTGGCCAAAGTGTTGAAGCTTAAGCTCAGCGATAAGGTGGATATTTCCTTTGGCCAGAGACTTCGGGTAAAGTCTTTTTTTCGCTCTTCACAGAGCGTGCAGGCGTAATATGCACCGTGCTCTGGGCCGAGTTGTCAGTGGAGCGCCTCCTCCCTCCTGGGCCATGGGTCTCTGGCTGCAGGCCATCGGTCACTTGGCAGGGGGTTGGGGGTGTCCGCTGTGTGTGAGTGGAGGGGCTGGGGACACGGAGAGTGAGGCGGGCGTGGCCTGCTCTCGGACCTCTTGGCAGTGAGGGGACGCGCAGGCGCAGCCGTGGGGAGGGACGCAGCTGGTGACACGTGCTGTAGAAAGGTAGCCGGGCAGTGCCGCGACCCGGCCTGCCCTGCCCTCTGCAGGAGATGGCAGTGTCTGGCATTTCACGGCGTGGAGCTGACGTGTTCCCTGGCAGTGACTTCACTGGGGGGGGGGTGTCGTGGTGGCGGTGGCAGCTCACAGGCTCTGGTTGGGAGCGTCTCTTCCGCCCACGGCACTGTGCTCCATCAGATCCCTGCTCCTCCGCCCCGTGCCCGCTGACTCCAGGGCACTGATGTCTCCACGGCCCCCCTTCCCGCTAAGGAAGGCCAGCTCAGGGCCGGGCGCTGTAGAGCCTCAGGACCTCTGGCCCGGCCTGGCTGTGTGGACGTCCACGCAGCTGCTGGACTCTGCCCCTGGGCCCTCCCTCACGTGGCCTCTCTCCCGTCCCCCTGGGCCCTGCCCGTCGTCCTCCCAGGCCCAGGTCAGATGCCACGTCGCCCCCGCCTGCATCCCCCCGAGGGCCCTCCGTCTCCTCTGAAGCGGCGGTGTCTGAGCCCCGTCCCTGCTCACTCTGCATGCGGCAGTTTCTTTGCAGACACGGCGGGTGTGCAGCGCACCCCCCAGAGATGAATCAGGCCAATGATGAAGATCGATAGAGAAT
>SJYT01054755.1:27725-60722 GCA_006410635.1 Cephalophus harveyi | reverse complement strand
GTCCCCCAGAGCCGTGCCTGCTGCCACGGCTGCAGCTCCGCGAGGCTGGAGACCCGGGACGGGTGTGTGCGGGGGCTGCTCCATGAGGCTGGAGACCCGGGAGGGGGGTGTGCGGGGCGCGAGGCTGGAGACCCGGGAGGGGGGTGTGCGGGGCGCGAGGCTGGAGACCCGGGACGGGCGTGTGCAGGGCGCGAGGGGACGGGAACAGAGCCCGCTGGTGGTGAGAGGCAGATCCTTGTCATCAGGGTCCCTGTCAGGGCCAGGAGGTGGACCGTCGACTGTGGCCGAATGGCGTCGGCCTGCCTGACCCCGAGGGAGCTCGTCATCCTTGTTTAGTTCCTGACCCGTGGTCCTCGCCTGCCCACGGCCGAGGGCCGCGGGTCTCCAGCTGGGTCTCCGACCCCGTCGCAGAATGGGAAACTCTTGACGGCCTGTGAGCTGTAACCTTGAGCTGCTTTTATGTCACTTATGTGAGAATTAAACATTCCTACTGCTCAGCCAGTCTCGTCATCACTTCATCATTTGTGCCGGGCCAAGGAGTTTTCGTGAATTTATGGTCTTGAGATGCCTCTCTCGCCAAAGCAGGACTTTTCCCCTACACTGGAGCCCAAACCTATGTAATTAAGTGCCGGAGCCTCCATCACCAGAGTGTCAGCGTTTCAAATTTAAACCTCCCAGGTCGAGGGATGCGGAAGATTAGACCGCAGAGCGGCTCCAGCTTGCTGATAGAGAAGGGGGTGTTTCTGATCGCCAGTTAAGCTCCCGATTACGTGAAGAGGCTCATTGCAGGCAGGGCTCAAGCGCGGTGGGTGATGGACGTGGTCATAACGGCCGCGTTGGCCCCTTCGCTGCCCTCTCTGGTCCCTAGCAGGGCCGGCTCTCCTCCTGAAGCTTGTGGTGTGGGAGGCCGCCTCCAGCCTGCGTGGGTGGTCCGTGTCCTGGGATCCGCGAGCGTCCTGGCAGTGTTTAACTGTGAGCCGTCTCCCCTTTCTGGTTGGCAGGCCACCCTGTTGCGTTTACCTCGTGGGGAAGCCCGCTGTGAGCTCCCTGGTCCCCATCCCCGTGAGTGAGGCTCCAGTCTGTGTCCCCAGCCTTGCCCACGCCGGGGTCTCCTGGGGGCAGAGGGAGGCCGCGGGGGGTCCCGCCCAGAAGGTCGCAGCTCGGGGAGCTTGTGTGGGGACCGGCTCTCTTGCCATCCGATGGAGGAGAGGACGGGGGCTGTTGTTCTTCTGCAGGAAGCCCTGCCTCTCCCGAGTTGTCGCTATGCCAGGAGGCCTCCTGTCCGCGTGGAGTCAGAGGCCCCGGCCCCCTCGCCTGGCCCAGCGCGGCCACGACGCCCAGCCGACGAGCCCCAGCTCTGGCTCTGCTCCGCCCAGAACCTTCCCTGCCCGTGGGCCCCGCGTCTGCCGGGCGGAGTGTTCTCCCTGGCAGGCTTCTTCCCGTGAAACGATCCCCAGCCCAGAGGACACGCTGTGGAAGCACAGGAGAAGCCCTCCGTCCGCCTGTGCGTCCTGGGGGCAGAGGGAGGCCGCGGGGGGTCCCGCCCAGAAGGTCGCAGCTCGGGGAGCTTGTGTGGGGACCGGCTCTCTTGCCATCCGATGGAGGAGAGGACGGGGGCTGTTGTTCTTCTGCAGGAAGCCCTGCCTCTCCCGAGTTGTCGCTATGCCAGGAGGCCTCCTGTCCGCGTGGAGTCAGAGGCCCCGGCCCCCTCGCCTGGCCCAGCGCGGCCACGCTCCGGCTCTGCTCCGCCCAGAACCTTCCCTGCCCGCGGGCCCCGCGTCTGCCGGGCAGAGTGTTCTCCCTGGCAGGCTTCTTCCTGTGAAACGATCCCCAGCCCAGAGGACACGCTGTGGAAGCACAGGAGAAGCCCTCCGTCCGCCTGTGCATCCATCCGTCTGTCGGTCGGTGGTGGCGGCTGTCATGACAGCCTCCTCGTCACCGTGTCCCAGGACTTCGAGCTCCTCACCCTGCCTGTTCTTTTCCCATCACCTTTTCTTTCTTCTGGACATGGAAACGTGCACAGGAGAGTCCTGCTCTTTATTTGCCCAAGACGGGTTTTTGGAGGTGTCAAAGCAGCCCTCATGTCCCTGTGTGGGTTTCACAGTACAAGGCCCCGTCTCTTCCATTTTTCTAACCGTTTCCTGTGTCTGGCAGAGGATGGCTCGTGCCCCCCACCAAAAGCCAGCGGATCCCCTCACCCTAATCCTTCTGACCCCCAAACACCCCGGAAACCTTTCAAGATTTGCAAGGGCAGGACCACCACTGTGGGAACTTTCGCTCCAGGGCTGTTTGTCTGTGGGAAAGGCAGACTTTAAACTCTCCCAGTGGCTTAAACAGCATCCCCGCCCCGCCCCGCCCCGTTGCTACATAACTGCACTGTGAAAGCAGATGCTGTCTTCTTTGCACCTTTCCATGGAAAACAGGGAGCGGTGGGCTCCTGCCCCCCCGTCACGCCCGGGGCCTCCCGGGTTCTCTGCGGCGCCGTCTAAGCCGTGTTCTCGTGTTCTCTGACCTGCAGTTCTGGAGTTTTCCATATGAATGGAGCTGTTGATAAAGATTGGGGTTGTTTTTCAAATTGCTTTTTAAACAATCATCAGAAGGCCAGACAGCATTTTCAAAAATTTATGCAAACCCTCCCCAAAGCTTTTCTGTGGTCTAAGGCGGCAGGCGAGATTGTTTTTATTAAGTGTCTGTCTGCCCTGCTGTGCGCCTCCGTGTTCGCTGTGGCCCCCTTGGGCCTGTGGGCCTCCCGCCCGGGCCCGTGGCATCGGCGCCTTTGCCGCCTCCCTGGCGTTGGCCTGTGCACTTGCCCCCGGGACTCTGAGGGCCCCGTGGGGTTGGAGACCTTTCCCCAGCTTGGTGTCCCGGGATACAGGCCTGGCCCCGAAGTGAGGTGTGCGGACAAGCTGGGGAGGAGAGCTGGCTGCAGCTTCGAGACCACGTTGCTCACACTGGTGTTAATGTCCATTTGTGATTAAAAGATAAAAGTAAGACGTGGAATCTAGTCCGGGTTCTGATGAACCGTTTGGTTTACATTCTGTCGTTTTAAGTAACGTGTTTGTCGTAAACGCCGTTTTACAGAGTCCACCGTGGCCCTGAGTGTCCTGGCTCCCGGGGCGGTGGGAGGGGTCAGCCCTGCCTGGAGCTGGGCAGGCTGTGTGGGGTCCCCCTCCATCCTGGGGGCCCCGAGCCCCTCACTCCCCTCGCCTGCAGCGTCTTCACAGGCTGGGTCAGGATGTCCACCCGGCCCAGGTCCCGGGGCGGCACCGGGAGCCGCTGCTCGGACACGCCTGCTGCCGTGTAGCTGCGCAGGCCTCACGCCCGCCTGCGCCGGTCGGCTGTCTGCTCTCCTGTCCCTGTGAGTTCCTCAGCTCTGCCCTTTGGGTCCTGTCTCTTCCCCTGAACCTGGGCCGGTGGCCGGGACGCCTCACCTCCCTGTCCCGTCTCCTTGGCCTCGGCCTCTCTGCCGTCACCGAGTCCCGCTGACCTGAGGCGCAGACCCCTTGCCCCCCGCCCCACCTCCCCGCGGACCGTCAGAGCAGCGGGCAAGCTCTGGGGGCAGGTGTGCACCCTGGGGTCAGGGGTCTTGGCCCCGAGAGCTGGTGCCCGCCGCGCGGCGTGAGCGCGCCGAGGGGTCAGTACGCGGCCTCCGTCAGGCAGGGCCTTGCTGCGCCTGCTTTTCTGTCGGTGCCTGGTGCAGCCGCGCCCCCTGGTACCGCCAGTGCCCCCATGCCCCCCGCCAGGGCTGCCGCCGTGGTTTCTGGTCTGCCCCTCGACTCTGACTGCAGTCCCAGCCCAGGGCTTCTGGAAGGTTCTGTGCTGTTCCCAGTGCTCTGCCATGCCAGGGTGCCTTCTCTGGCAGGGGGGTATTTATCTCATTCTGACATTAGGGGTCATTCCGATTCTCCCGACCTGTGGGAGACAGATCGGCGTGGGGGCTGAGTTAGATGCCAGTACTTCGTTATGTCGGAGAGGAACAAGTGGCCTGTTGCCCGGAGTGACGCCTGGCAGAGGCCACTGCCATTTCCTGGGATCAAATAATACGCCCACTAAACAGACCAAGAACATTCGCCGAGGCGCCCACCTGCCTCTCACAGGTGCCCGCTCCCCGCCGTCCTGGCCTGGGCGACCCCGCCTCCTCTGTGACCCGGAGAGGGCTGAGGTCCTGTAGCTCAATGGTCTGGAGACCCTTGAAAGCGAGGACGTGGAGGAAAGGCACTCCCAAGGAGCCCTCAGGTTGCTGTAGACCCAGCGCCCTGAGACTGGAAAGCGGTCGGCTCTGCTCTGGTCCAGGGGACGCCGAGTCACTCCTGCCCAAGTCGTTTTCCCAGCAAGGAAGCCTGTGCCCCAAAGAGGCCACCTCCACTCCTGTCTGCGATCTCGGTCTTGAAGCAGGAAGGGCGTCATGCTGGGCAGGACCCGGTGCTCGCGACCCGGACAGCGCAGTGCAGGAAGCTCTGAGGGCGACGTGGCTTCCCGCCTGCCCACCAGCGGAGAAGGGGCCGTGCGCGGAGTCAGGCGGGCTCCGTCCCCGGGGCGCTCAGGGCCCGTGGGCACATGGGCCTCCCTGACAGAGTTCCGAGGCTGGAACTGGGGGCAGAGCGAGGCCTGCAGCCCCCGGGGTCAGGTTCAGGGGCACCTTGGGCTGGGAGGGAGCCCAGAGCCAGCCTCGAAGCACGCTTCACCCTAGTCCCGCGTTGGAGGGGAGGGCGGGCCACGTGGGTCTGCCCGCCGGGGCCTGGCTGTGAACAGACAGCCCTCCACGTCTGCCGTTTCCCATTTCTGAAGTCATTTCCCCCTTTAATCCACCAGCTCCTTGGGGGCACTGGTTCCTCCTCATCTCTGCGCCCAAGGGTCTGGAGTTTAGGGGCGCGGGGAGTGCCCACCCAGGAGGGGTGATAAACAGGGCGTGGCCCGTGTGTGCGCTAGGAGGGCGTTCTGCCGCAGAAAGGAGGGAAGCCTCGGTCACTCCTGGGAGCCTCGTGTGCAGTGAGGACCGCCAGACAGGATGGGCCACTTGGCCTGTGTCCACTGGCCTGAGATGGCCACACAGGCACATCCGTGGGGCAGGCGGGACGCTGCCCGGCCCCCCGGGGCTGCGAGGGGCTGCTGCCAGGCTCAGGCTGTGTTTGAGGGGTGATTCTGAAAACGTTCTGGAGTTAGACAGCGATGACGCTACCTAAGCCCACGAAGGTCCTCAGACCCCCTGAACTGTACACTTGAATTATATCTCAATAAAAGAATGCTCCAGACCAAACCGACAAGGGCCTGTTGAGTGAGTGAGGGAGCAGATGAAGGAGGGGTGAGAGCTGCTTTCCTTTGCACAGAAGGACACATGCGCTCCCAGGGGGCCGCCAGCACCTGGAGCCAGAGCTGCTGTGTGGCGTATGTGGCCGTGAGGCTGTGCCCGGAGGGGTGTGCGCGTGTCGGGGCCGTGGCAGCCTGTCTGGGCTCCTGAGGGCCCAGCCCGTCGGCTCTCCTGTGGGCTGCCGGCCTGGAAACGCCCACCCCGTTTTTACGTTCTTACTTCTGCTGTGAACAGAGAACAGGCTCCCCGGCCTCGCACGTGGTGGGAGTCCGGCCGGGTCAGGTGCAAGGCGTGCCTGAGTGCAGAGCCCTGGCTAAGGCTTGGGGACAGACACGGGTCCACTCTGTGACCCCCCCATTTCCAGGCTGGCTTGTTGCCTCTCTGCACCCCATTTTCCCAGGGGTGCAATGGTGGCCATAATAGAGTCAGTGCATTTAAAACACGACAGGGTGCCTGGCATATATATCACTCAAGACACGTTAGCAGTTATCATTATTATAATTATTGTCATTTTTATCCACTTAAAACTTTCTAAATATATTCCAGGCTGAAATGTTTCTTTTCTTAAAGAACATTTTCATTGCAAGGATGCCATACATATTTGCAAAATACAACAAAAGTAAATAAAATTTTAGAAATAGGAGACACAATTTTTTAAACATTTCTGAGTGTTATGCTGGATGGTAGCAATTTTTCTAAGGATCTAAAATCAGTTTCTTCAAGTGTCTGATAAGCCATTCCAATGAGTCATCTGTTTTGCATTTTGAAACTTTTAAGTTATGTTTCCTCATTAGATTTTTGTCCTCAAACGAAGAAATTACTTAGAGCGCCGTTGCCTGTTCTTCCTTTCAAACGCATCTGTGTTTTTGCTGTCTTGGTGTCTGCTCACAGCGAGCAGTATTTATCCAGTGTGGTTCTGGGAAGTCTCACCTTGGAAGCAGGTTTTTAGAGGGCTTATTGCTGAGTGAATTTGTGAATATATTAGAAGCAGAGTTTTTTAAAAATCTTATGGAAAAACTCCGATGTCAGTTAGGAATAAGTAATATATTTTAGATCCCCTCTTAGGATGCGAAATGCCCAAGAAGCAACGATTTACAGCATATTAATTATGTTAATTAATTGGGGAGGATTCAGAATATTAATTATCTGCAACTAATTAGGTATTAAAATTGAGGCCTGTTAAGTGATGAGGTGGAAGACAAGTTGTCTAGTTAGAGCGAGAGAAGTGGGAAGGAGGGGGATGTGGGAGGGAGGTGTTCCTGTGAGCAGACCGCACGTCCTCCCAAGACCTGACGGCTCCCTGTCTCCCCCTCCCCCGCCCCGCAGACGACGAGGAGGCGGACTCCGCCGACATCTCCCGGGTGCCCGAGGACACGCTGCGCAACGTGGAGGCCGACACGTACTGGTGCATGAGCCGGCTGCTGGACGGCATCCAGGTGAGCCCCGCCCGGGTCCCGCCACCGCCCCGGCTGCGCAAACCTTCTGAAGCCCCGACTTTGCTACTGAGCGTGCGTGTGTCTGTCTGGGGGTGCACATGGGCCCCTGGAGCCCGTGGGGGGCACAGGGCAGGCTCAGAGGGACCAGGCCCCCCTTGCAGAGTCCGTGGGGGGCATGGTGCAGGCTCGGAGGGACCAGGCCCCCCTTGCAGAGCCTGTGGGGGGCACGGTGCAGGCTTAGAGGGACCAGGCCCCCCCTGCAGAGTCCGGTCCCCACTAGGCCCACCTCCCTCTCTGCTGCAGCCGGTGACTGTGAGGTTCTGCCCGTAGCTCAGGCCGTCGTGGCAAGCTGTTTCACTATCCACGGAACTGAGTTCAGAGGAAACTGCCCCTTAAAGGGCATCGGATTTAGAGTGACCTGGGGCGTGTGGGTGGCTGGCCCCACTGCCCTGCCATCCTCAGCTCAGGGACCCTGGCACTCTAGGATGTGGTGCTGGGTCCCAGAGGAAGCTGAGAGCCAGAGGGCGTCCTGCCCCAATGGATGGGGACCCTGTGGGTGGGGTTCTGCTAGACCCGCGGTCAGCTGGACCACTGGCTGGGGTTTTCCCGGAGGAGCCAGTCCCCCAGGGCCTGGCGGTTTGATGGAATCCTCTACCCCCACATATCAGCTGGAGGCTCTTCCACAGTGCCTGGGGAGGATGCAGTTGGCAGGGCAGGGGCAGAAGGCGGCTGGGGCCTCGTGTGCAGCAGGAGGTGGCCGAGGAAGCTGGCTGGGCCCCGAGCCAGCTGCAGGCCCCGTTTGGCTCAGCCGGTGCCCACTCGGCCTTCTCAGACGCCCACCTGGTGCCTGGTGTTGCGCCCACTCTGGGGGTGGAGGGAGAGGCGTGTGAGCACCGTGTTACCAGGCATTAAACTGCTCTGGGGACACGCACGGGGGCAGAGTGGGACCTGAAGGGAAAGCCTGGGGTAGGGCTTTGATCTGAGGTTCCTTCTGGTCACTCACTCGAGGACGGTCTGCTACAAAGATAGCCGCCCTGGGCCGGAGACTGTGCAGGGGGCTTGGGTTCCGCCAGGACCCCTCTGTCCCAGGTGAAGCGGGTCCTTCCACCGGGAGTGGGAGGACAGGGCGTGGCGATGCGCTTGTCACCAGCGTCCCCCACAGGCCTCGGCTTTTCCGGAGCTCTCGTCACAGATGTGTTCCTGACGCCGCTGGCTGGAGAGGCCGCTGCTTGATTTGAAGTGGTCCAAGTGAGGCTTTTCTAAGATGTCATCTAAAGACTGACGCCTGTCATCTAAAAAGCTGACTCATTGGAAGACCCTGATGCTGGGAAAGATTGAGGGCAGGAGGAGAAGGGGACTACAGAGGCTGAGATGGTTGGATGGCATCACCAACTCGATGGACACGAATGTGAGCAAGCTCCGGGAGACAGTGAAGGGCAGGGAGGCCTGGCGTGCTGCAGTCCGTGGGGTTGCAAAGAGTCTAACACAACTCAGCGACTGAGCAACAGGCAGCAAAAGATTGAGGCCCTTGGGTTTAATGCACATAAATCAGCTACAACAATTTTCCTGAAGAAAACCCTGTGGATCCCCGTTCCCCTTGTTAGCCTAGGAATTGACAGAGAAAGCAGAAGCCCTTCCTGGAGCTGGACCACGGGACCGTCGTATCTGAGAGGCCATCAGGTCGCCTGGGGACGCATTTCGTGTCTTGTGAAGAGAAGTGTGCCTGCTGGAGCCGCATTCCAGCCCCGCACCAGTTCATCATTTCCCCACTCTGACACTGTCCTCACATTCTTAGTCTCTCTTTCCAGACTTCAGACTCTTTCCCTCCTTGGGAGAGACTGAATCGTAGTGTGAAACTTTATAAATTTCGAATGTCACTTCTCTGATCATGAGTGATGGAACTTCTGCCATTTAAATACAAGATTATCTGGCTTCTATTTGTAAATAAAATCAGCTGTACATTGAAATCGATGCTGGCTTTTCATTTTTCACCCAAGATTTCTTGTCTGATGAAAGGGTTTCTTGACAAGGGTGCTGCGTGGAAGGCATAATGTTTCTCTGGCGCACACGCTCGTGTGTGTGTGTGTGTGTGTGTGTGTGTGTCTACAACAGACGTGAGGCCAGCAGCAGCCATCCGTCTTTCTGTCACGTGGTTATGATTGATTCCACGTGATCCTCCAGTGCACAAGGATTCAGGGAGGCCCGCTACGGGCATCAGGGGGTTTTGGGGGGCTCTTTGTGATTCCCTTAGATGAGGCTGTCCCTGGCGACCCCGTGCGAGCTCCCCAGGCTACTTCTCACTGTGGGCAGGTGCCGTCACCATTTATCACTGGTTGAGGGTGGGGCTGTGAGGGCTTCCCAGGTGGAGCAGTGGGAAAGAATCTACCTGCCAATGCAGGAGACACAGGTTCGATCCCTGGGTCTGGAAGATCCTCTCGAGAAGGAAGTGGCAACCTGCTGCAGTATTCCTGCCTGGAAAATCTCACACAGAGGAGCCTGGTGGGCTGCAGTTCGTGAAGTCGCAAAGAGTTGGACACCGCTTAGCCTTTGACCAGGCCTCATGAGGCTACGGTGCTCACGAGGCTATCCTCTTACGGTTGAGAGGGAAAGCGGGCTAGGAAGTCAGTGCCTCTCGGGCCTGGCTGCTCTTGCGCCCTAGCACACATGCCTATGTTCGATCCCTGGGTCTGGAAGATCCTCTCGAGAAGGAAGTGGCAACCTGCTGCAGTATTCCTGCCTGGAAAATCTCACAGACAGAGGAGCCTGGCGGGCTGCAGTTCGTGAAGTCGCAAAGAGTTGGACACCGCTTAGCCTTTGACCAGGCCCCATGAGGCTACGGTGCTCACGAGGCTATCCTCTTACGGTTGAGAGGGAAAGCGGGCTAGGAAGTCAGTGTCTCTCGGGCCTGGCTGCTCTTGCGCCCTAGCACACGTGCCTGCTCCTGGTTGCATGTCTGTCCTCTCCACGCTTCTCGGAACTTGTAGGGCGCCGTCCTCAAGCACCCTTTTCATCACATCAGTCCCTGGTTGAGAACCACTGAGAAACTCACTTTGGTTTTGTTGAGTACAACCCTCAGCCTGGTCTTCGTGCGTTGTTCCCTGTCCTTGATGGAGTTCAGGTTTGTATCGTGTGATGGCGGTCCACCCCGTTGCCAGAGGCTTCAGGGAGGGGGTCGGAGTCTCCTTGCAGGGAAGGCCAGGGCAGCGTCGTGCGGCTGGAGGGGTGACGGGGAAGAGGTGGCCCCGGCGAGTACGCAGCGTCCCCAGCCCGTCGGTGCTCCCAGGCGGCGGTTCAGCCTCGCAAGCAGCACACAGGGCAGGGCCGCTCGCCCTCGAGCAGGTGCGTGTTGGACCCGCACCCCCGCCCTGAAGCTTGCCGGACGGGCTTCCCCAGCTGAGATAAGTGGCGATGAGTTCCGTTTTGCTGGGGGAAGTTCTGCAGAACGGCGCACATCTGTTCACACTCTTGCCCTCCAATAGCCTAGATGGAGAAGCTGTGTTTCGGGCTCCCCCGGGGCCTGGGTGTGAGATGCTGCTGCCTGGGGCCAGGGTGTGCGGGCACCTGGCACCTGCAGGCCCAGCACCGGGTGCCGTGCGTCCCTCCCCCGCTGGTTCACGGCAGCGGGGAGCCGGGAGAGGAGGCCCTGGGCCCAGCCTCGGTGCGGACTAGCAAAGGGCAAGCCTCCGCCCCTCCTCCACAAACGCCTGGTGCTGGGCGTGGCTCCCTAAAGTGAGCAGGCGCTGCGGGCCGACGGGGGGCTGCAGAGGGGTTGTCAGACGCGCTGGTGCCAGGAGGCCAGGCGTCAGTGCCCGGCGAGGTGTAAAGATCAGGCGAAGAGCCGCTCCCAGAAGTGCAGGTGCCGTCAGAAACAGTGGCTCTGCCGCGAGGTCTCCGCTCCGCGTCTCAGGGCCGCCTGCCGTTCCTTCTAGTGGGAGTCAAGGAGCTCCTGTTAGCGGGGCTGATTCTGCCAGTGCCTGCCAGTGAGAGCTCCACCAGATGATGCAAGACCATTTAGTGATTCACTGTAGCAACAAGAAATCCGTTCTATGCTATTATAAGTAAAACGTTTTAAGATAAATGAATATTTACCAAAACAAAAAGGTTTAATGAGAAGAGAGGCATGGTTTGACTTTTACGTGCCTTGATGGAAGACAGCTGAATTCTCATCTGTGTTTCTGCAGTCAGCTTATTGTAATACGTATTTTTGTTGTTGTTGAAGTATGTGATGAAAACCCAGACTCCCGTAGCTATGTAGTTGCAAAAGGGAGAAGTAGCGTAATAGCCCTCTGGATGACCGGATGCCTTCCCTTCAGTAGTACCACGGCCTAAGAGATGGTAGCTTCCTAAAGGCCCCTTGAGTGTGACTGTGAAGCCGTGTTAGTGAACATTTGTGCTCATCACAGCAAAACCCACGGGCCCGTCTTCCGCTTGGAGTGGATCTTTCACACGTGTGGTTCTGAAACGTGAGACATTGGTCATTGGAGCATGCAGGATGCCTGAGGTATGCTGATATTCTGAACATCACGTTTCATTGAATCGTATCAAAGACTCGCCTTTGGGACTTCCCTGGTGGTCCAGGGGTTAAGATTTCACCTCCCAAAGCAGAGGGCTTCAGTTCAATCCCCGGTCCGGTTCGATCCCTGGTCTGGGAGGTAAGATCCCACATGCCTCAAGCCAAAACACTGAAACATAAAACAGAGGCAGTATTGTAGCAGGTTCAATAAAGACCAAAAATGGTCCACAGCAAAAAAAAATGTATATGTGTATATGTATATATATATATTTTTTTAAGTCACCGTTTTTAGTGCTACTGCCTCGTAAAGAACCGTCACGCTCAGGTGATGGGTCAGGGTTCTCCACAATTTGAATTCTGGTTTCAAAGCTCAAATATTATTATTGGCAGCAAATGCTGTGAGTTGTTTCCCGTGAAGTGACGGGCTGACTTTGTTCACTTTTGAGGAAACGTCTGCCCGATACCTGAGTCTGAATAATGAGTTTGCCTGTCGGTCATTCTTTCAAATATCAATGATGTTTCTTGAAAAAACGTATCCGGTACCGCTCTCAGCTCAAAGAGTTGCAGCAGCTCCTTTTCTGGAAGAAGTGTAACATTTTGGGTGCACGTCTCGAGAGCCTTGTTCCCCAGCTGTCGCTAGTGGGAAAGAACATGCCTGCCGAGGCAGGAGACAGTCAAAAGATGCGGGTTCGATCCCTGGGTGGGGAAGATGCCCAGGGAGGAGGGCAGGGCACCCACTCCGGGACTCTTGCCTGGAGAGTCCCAGGGACAGAGGCGCCTGGGGGCTGCAGTCCACCGGGTCGTGAAGAGTCGGGCATGACTGAGCGAGTAGGCAGGTGCACACTCCATAGCCTTACGTGTTCTTCCCATTTTTCCCACCTCATATTGGAGAGCTGTTCATGAAGGGTCTAGATGTGACACAGTGCTGGTCGTAAGATTAGAACCCTTTCCTGTGTTGGCCGCGATGTCCCCTAAGGAAATGGCCTTTTTCACGCCATGAACGCGTGGCCTTAAGGGTGTAGTTGGTGGGGCCGGCTTGTCCATGCCGCGTGCCAGCGCTTTCACCTGTCCCCCCTGGTGGCACAGCCTCGCAGCCCACGCCCGCAGGGCGGCACAGGCAGACGGCCCCTCGGTATCACCATGGACGCAGTTTGGGCCTCACCGGCCGCTGGAAAGGACCCCAGGGAGCCCGGCGGTTGGCTGAGCACCGTGAGGGCCACTGCCCACAGGGAGGGTGCTCTCTCGGAGACACGCCAGGGTGATCTCAGACAGGAGAAGTACAGGACAAAGCCAGTGCCGCGCGGGGGGTGTCGGCTGGGGTCCCGGGGTCCCGGAGCAGCGGCTCTTTCTGCCCAGGCCCTGCCCCTCGTTTCCCGGCACCGTGAGTTGTTGTTGCCCGTCTGGGACGTCGGGAGTGTGGGGTGGGTGGCCCTGGCCTGGGATTTGCCGTTCTATTGGCACAACAGGGCCACGCTCGGGTCTCACACGAGGTCAGTGTTCCTCAGGCACCATGTCAGGTTTGCAGCCAGAGATGTGCCTTTTATAAAACTGAATTTGCAACTTTATTCATTTTTAAGCTTACTTGTTTCTGACTGTGCTGGATCTCTCTGCTGCTGCCTGGGCTTTTCTGCAGTGGCGGTGAGTGGGGGCCAGTCTCTAGCTGCGGCTCCTCGTTGCGGTGGCCGCCCCGTGTTGCGGAGCGTGGGCCCCCGGCTGCGAGGGCTTCGGTTGTCGGGACCCATGGGCCCAGCAGCGGCCGCTCCGCGATTGCAGAGCGCACGGGCTCAGCCGCTCCTAAACCCCCAGCACTGGGTCTTCCCACGTCAGGGACTGAACCCATGCCTCTGGCCTTGGCAGCTGGGATCCTCACTGCTCAGCCGTCAGGGAAGCCTTCTGAGATCTAACTTCTAAAAATAATTTGCTAGGGGAATTCCCTGGTGATCAGTAGTTAGGACTCCAGGCTGTTACTGCCAGGGCCCCTCTGTTGGGGAGTGAAGATCCCATGAGCCGTGAGGCCGGAAAAAGGAAGCTGGGCCGTTATTTCTTCCAGGGGTTTCAGGGGTTGCGTCTTTGTGACGCTGCCTTTGGGGATGGTTTTCGTTTAGTTCACCAACAGCAGTCTGAGCAGGTCCGGCTGACGGCTGTGTCTCTGCGAGGGACCGCCTTAGGACAGGATGACCGGATGGTGTTCCCGGGAGGAAGCAGCCGGAGGCCCCACACAGCAGCCCCGCCTGCCTGCCCCGGGGCGCAGCGGGTCGGTCCTCAGCCCAGGCCCCGCATCTGTCCTGGCCTGCTTGGGGATTGTTCTTGGGCCTTCGCCAGACTCCTCATTTCACTAACGCCGCAAGCCAGGGCTGCCCGGAGCTTTCACCTCCTGAATTACGGCTTCCATACCTGCCCACCCTGCAGTCAGACCATTACTCTCAGATTCATTACTTAGCAGGACGGCCTCTTGGAGTAGAAAGGAACCGTTGCCTTTTATAATTAGTCATTTACATTTTCTTTCCTTGGGGAAGAATCACTCATTTCTAAGAACTGGTTGCTGGCTGGAAGTGATGAGAACACTGGGGAAAGTAACTTTTATCTTGGAGCTTACGTGTCAGAGAGAAGGCCGGCAGCCCGGTGCTGTGACTCTGGCAAAGGCAGGCCAGGGGTGGCCAGACCTGTGTCGGGGGGCCGGAGGGGAGGGGAGGGCGGGGGTGAGCTCGCTGCGGTGAGTTATCCTGGGAGAGGATAGGCGCGGTGCACCCCAGCACCCGGAGCCTGCACAGAGAGCCCCTCGAGAAGGTTCTGTTCCTACAGGGAGAGAGGCCCGAGGACCCTCAGAAGGAGCCAGGACCTTGATCTGTTTTCACTCCCCGCCAAGCTCCAAGGACAGAGGACAAAGGGCCGGTCTGCCGCTTGGGAAAGTGGTGGAGAGGACACCCACGTGGCCCACACCTGGCTTCTGTTGTTCACATCAGGCGTCTCCAGCTGGAAGGGGCAGCGGAGCGGCAGGAGGGGGACGGAGAGCCGGGCTTGCACCCAGCCCGTGAGTGGACGGCGAGTGGCCAGAGAGTCTGGTCCACGTGAGGCTCTGCTCTCTCCTCTCCGATGCGTCAGGCTCAGAGACGTGACCTGAGAGCTGTAGTCGAGAAGAGTGAGGGCTGCTGGCAATGTTTTAGAAAGGCTTATTGAATAGACAAGAATGTGTGGGCTCGTGGGCTGCAGCAGGAGATTCATTAAGAATGAATTATTGCGTGCCAATTTAAAAAGATTAAGAAAAAATTTCATCTACAGTAGCGTCGAAAACAGTGAAATCCACGTTGTTGCCTGGATGAATAGTTCATTCCTGTTAATTACGAAGCAGCGCTGTGCCGTGTGAATCTATCAGTCTGTCTAAACATCCTGCAGTGGTGGAAGCCGAGACTGTTTCTTCTCTTTGTCTGCGAGGAAAGCGATTTCCTCGAACGCTCGTGTGCACATCCCTTGGCTGATGTGTGCTGTCTCTCTTGGGCGAGTTGCTAGGAGTGGACTTGCTGGGTCATGGTGCAGAGCTATACTAAGTTCTGTGGAAAACACCCAGGCCTTTCCCCCAGGTTGGTTATGCTACTTCACACACCCATCAGAAGTGCCGTCCGCACCAGCTTCGCGTGTCCCTGCTTTTGTTTATGCTGGAGGGCAGTCCTCTGTGTGTGTGTATTTATCTGTACTGTTGGGCTGCACCCCACAGGCCTACAAGGCCCTGTGTTTGCCCAGCTCCAAGACCAAAGAAAAGCCCAGACTCAGTGACAGAGACAGCAGTGGTTTAGTGGATGGGGGACCTAACATGTCTGAAACGAGGTCCTGGCGTGACCCCCATGGGTGGTGGGCAGGACGTGGAGGCGCTTTTTGTTCCCAGAGGAAAGGGAGTTGGCCACTTATGAGAGAATTAGGTTGCCTTTTCACGCTGTTCATGGGGTTCTTACGGCAAGAATACTGTAGTGGTTTGCCATTTCTTCCTCCAGTGGACCACGTTTTGTCAGAACTGCTGTGACGCATCCGTCTTGAGTGGCCCCGCACAGCACAGCTTATAGCTGCGCTGAGTTAGGGGAGCCCCTTCGCCGCCATAAGGCTGTGGTCAGCTTTGGCCGCCTGATGCCAGGCGCTGCTGTTGTTCAGTTGCTCAGTTGTATCTGACTCTTTGTGACCCCGGACTGCAGCACGCCAGACTCCCCTGTCCTTCACCATCTCCCGGAGCTTGCTCACACTCATGTCCATTGAGTCGGTGATGCCATCCAACCGTCTCATCCTCTGTCGACCCCTTCTCCTCCTGCCCCCAGTCCCTCCCAGCATCAGGGTCTTTTCCAATGAGTCAGTTCTTTGCATCAGGTGGCCAAAGTACTGGAGTTTCAGCTTCAACATCAGTCCTTCCAACGTACACCCAGGGCTGATCTCCTTCAGAATGGACTGGTTGGATCTCCTTGCAGTCCAAGGGACTCTCAAGAGTCTTCTCCAACACCACAGTTCAAACGCATCAATTCTTCGGCGCTCTCTGTTAATGGAGTGTTAATGCTAGTGCATGCTGTCTTAACCTCTGTAGCTTTTCTTGGAGTTGGGTAGGGTAAGTCCTCCTAGTGTGTTCTTTTTAAAAAAAAAAAAAAAAATTGTGTTGAGTATTTTCAGTTCTTTGAATTTTTATGTAAAGTTTGTCATTAGCCATTTCCTACGAAAAAAGCCTTGGAAAAAGTCTTCGGGCCTGGGATTTTTGAATGGGATTATATTTTGAATCTATGTGTTAGTTTTCCCAGAAGTAACAGTATTAGCCACGTTGATCTGTTCTAGTCCATAAGCATGGCATATGTTAAATTTATTTAAGTGCTTTTAACTTTCCCTCATAAGCATCTTGTGCTTTCCGGTGTCTGGGTTTTTCTAATCTTTTCTTTAATTTATTTCTAGATAGGTTTTTATTTTTAGTAGTTCTTTAAGTAGTATAGCGTTCTTTGCAAATTTCTTAAATTTTTATTGATGGTTTATACAAATACAGTTGAGTTTTGTAAACTGACAGTTGTCCAGTTCCTATTGTATAACAAATTACTGCAAAACTTGCTGACTAAAGCCTGTGCTTTGTCTCACTTGCAGACTCTGTGGGTCAGGGTTTCAGCTGTGCCTCGAGCTGCTGTCTGTGCACCACGGTGCCTGGCACCCCTTGGGATGCCCTGAAGGCTGGCACAGGTTGTTGCCTGGGGACTGGAATCAGCTGCAGTCTCCCTCTTTTATGTGTGTGCTGCCCGGGCGTGGTGGCCCCAGGACCGAGACTGTAGTTGAGCTGCCTGCTTGCGGCCTCCCTGTGTGCCTTAACGTCCTCACGGCACGGCGGCCTCGGGAAAGTCGAACTTCTGATGTGATGGTTCAAGACACCTGGTAGGACTTCCAGAAAGCAAGGTGTAAGTTGCACAAGTCCACCCAGATTCAAAGACAGGGAAATTAGACTTCATCTCTTGATGCAGGCATGGCCTGATCACATCGTAAAAGAACATTTGGGATAAGAGATACTATGTGGCCACTTTTGGAAAATGTAATATACTGCACCTTGCTTCTGGTGATCTTGCTAAATTTACTTATTAGTTCCAGGAGCTTTTTGGTGGATGCCTTAGGATTTTTTAAGTGCACAAGGGTGTCACCTGCAGATAAACAGAATTTTACTTCTTTCTATTAATATGTATGGCTTTTATTTTCTCTTTTTGCCTTATTACATCGTCAAGGGCCTCAAGTACAATGTTGAATGGAAGTGATGAGAGCATTTTTAGATACATACATATGTAGGATGATTATGCTTTCTTGGTGAGTTTGTGTGTTTATTGTTATGAAATATTCCTCTTTTTCTGGTATTTCTTCTGTCCTGGGTCCAGTTCACCTGATACTAAAATGGGGATCCCGTCTTCCTTAGGATTAGTATTCCCTGGGTTTATCTTTTTCCATCCCTTTGCTTTTAATCTGTATCATCTTATTTAAAGCGCATTTCTTGTGGATAGCTTATAGTTGGATTTTGCTTTCCTGTCCTTTTTTAGTGTGTGTTTAGTTCATGGACATTCATGGAATTATTTATATGGCTGGAGTTTAGGCTGATGGCACCCCACTCCAGTACTCTCGCCTGGAAAATCCCATGGATGGAGGAGCCTGGTGGGCTGTAGTCCATGGGGTCGCTAGGAGTCGGACACGACTGAGCGACTTCACTTTCACTTTTCACTTCCATGCGTTGGAGAAGGAAATGGCAACCCACTCCAGTGGTGTTGCCTGGAGAATCCCAGGGACGGGGGAGCCTTGTCTCTGGGGTCGCACAGAGTCGGACACGACTAAAGTGACTTAGCAGCAGCTTAGGCTGCCGTTTTGCTATTTATTTTCTATTCATTTCACCTTCTTTCCTCCCTTTTTCCTGCTTTCTTTCGGATGCATTGCATACTTTTCAAATTAATGGAGTTTGTGTTGTAGAACTGTTTACAGAAATGTTGAGCAGGAAGTACAGAGTTTGATATACTCTGTTGTTACCTCCACAGAGACACACACTTGCTCTTGTTATTAACATCTTGCTTTACTGTGGTGGATTTGTTCTAACTGATGAGCTGTTATTGGTATATTACTATTAACTAAAGTCCACGGTTGATATTGGGCTTCCCTCTCTATGCTGTACATTCTGTGGATTTGGCCAAATGTATGAGGACTTATGGGGCTTCCCTACTGGATCAGTCCATAAAGAATCTGCCTATAATGCAGGACACCGCCTGCAATGCAGGAAACCTGAGTTCAGTCGCTGGGTTGGGAAGATCCCCTGGAGAAGGAAATGGCAGCCCACTCCAGTGTTCTTGCCTGGGAAATCCCATGGACAGGGAGCCTGGTGGGCTAAAGTCATGGGGTCACAAAGAGTCGCGTACGCCAGCGACTCAGGCTTCCGTTTTCTTTCCTCCCGGGCAGCATGCTGTGGAGCCCTGTCCTCGTCCTCCTCCTTCTCTCTCCCCAGAGACCCTGATGAGGACGTGGAGGGTGTGCGTGTAATCGCGGCCTCTCCGCTTGGAGGGACAGCTGGTGTGATGGACGACACGCTCAGGGTTCAGCGTGAGTTCCGCTGCCCGCAGTGCCAGCCAGACACGTGAAATGAACAAGCCAATAGCAATGAGCGAGAAGGCCTCCATTGAAGTTCACAAAGCCAGTGCAGCTTGCTGAAGGGACGCAGCCTGGACAGCCTGGGCTGACCGCGTCTCCGGGAGGGCGCTTTCGTCATCACTGGGCAGGGTCTTCGGCCAGGTGGCTCTCGCGTCCTCTCGGGCCTCTTCTGTTAGGCGCACCTTGGCAGCCAGAGTCACCTTTTCCAAGTGCAGGTCTCGTGACTGCGGCGGCTCCCCTTTCTGTGTCGTTCACCCCATCCTGTAGCTTTGCCGGGGTCTCGCCCTTGGCTCCCCGCCTGGCCTTCCCGCCTTGGGGTGGTCTGCTCCCGTCAAGCCCGGCTTCCTCGGGGCCCCTCCCACCACACTGGCCTTTGCTGCCTGCCTGGAGTGAGCCCGGCTCCCCCACGGCTGCTTGGGCCCCCTGTTCTCTGCATCCCAGCCCAGGCCTCCTGTTCTCAGTGTGTTCTTGGGTCAAGCCCCCGTTCTGTGCTCTGACCTCAGGGCTCCCCCGGTCAAGGTGAGCCCCCTTGTGCCTCTGCGTGGCCTGCGTGATGAACATTTGCTTGACGACCGGACCGTCATCTCTGAACACAAGTCCCGTGTTTGTTTTCCTGCCCGGCTGTGTTGGGGACCCAGGACCGCCCCCAGGTTCTGGGACTCCAGCACAGCAGCTGCGATTCCTGCCAGTGCACGTGCGTGGGGCGCACAGGCCAAGGAAAGAGGCCCAGAGGACCTGGGCGCAAGCTGCCCGGAGTCCTGTCCCTGTGGAGTCACCGGAGATGCTTAACCCCCGAGCCACGAGCTGGCCCCGTCTCCCAGGAGCTTGTGAGGAACGCCACGCCCGGGACGTCCCTGGGTTCCCTTCCAGGGCAGGGACACGGGTCGATCCCTGGTTCAGGAAGCAAGACCTCACGTGGCCTGGGTGACCAAACCTGTGTGCTGCAAGACCCAGCACGGCCAAAATCAAAACACAGCAAGCAAGCAGCGCCAAGCCCGGGCCTGTGCTGGGACCTGTTGCCATAGGCACCTCTGCTGGCACGGACCAGCAGGAAAACAGGCATTCAGCATAAAGCACGGTGCTCCGCGGCGGCCAGCAAGCCGTTCTCACTGGTTCAGGAGAGGTGGGGGCACCCGAAATCCTGGTCCCAGGCACCCCCCGGGGGAGCGCCGACCTTGCACATGGGCCAGTCTCAGGACGGCAGCCTCCGGCCTACTTCTCTGCACCGTGCAGGAGGCCCTCGGGCGGGTGTACCGCACCCGGGGAGGAGCGCCTGTCCGCCCTGGGCCGGTCTTGTGTGGATTGATGCCTCCACGGCGCTCACTGGCTCACAGGGGTCCGAAATGGGGCCTGATGTCGCGAGGTGTTTGGACGCAGGTCCAGGGAGTGTGAGAGGGGCAGGGTTGGTTTCAGCCTCGTAAGGCGCTTTCCCGCAGAGAGACTGCCCGGGAGGGGCTCTGGGACGCACTGCGGGCCCGCGTCTCTGGTCTGGCACAGCCCCTTGTCCCGGAGGTGAGGGGTCTCTGTCCTCCGAGTGCTGGGGCCTCCCCCTCAGCCAGCACGAGTGAACCTTCTGCTCTCGTCCGAGATGCTCCTTCAGAAGGGTTTAGTCCGCCTTGCCTCTGAGGAGCACAGAAGTGCTGCTGGTTACTGCCGAAGCGTGAGGCGAGCCCGGTGTGCGTGCTTTGATTTCTTTTTTCCTGCTGATCCGGACCTTACCTCCTGTAAAAACACTTCCCAGAAGGTCGTTATATTTCTTCAGACCTTCCTTTCTTCCCTCCCTCCGTGCAATTAAGTTTTCTATATTTTTCTATCATTCTTTAAAGACCCAGAATCAAATCTCAGCTTGCAGAGGTGTGCCTGTTTGCTTTTCATGGAGTGTTATCGATATTATTACTGTGAATATTCGTATAAATACACAGTATTCTCACTTGCTTCCTATTTTGCCTGCAGCTACTTCCTGTTTCTCAGCAGATACGTTCTGTGCCGGGCATGTGTGCGGGCGAGGGGGGGGGTGTGGATGGAATGCTGGGGGCAGTGCCCCCCTTCATCCGGAAGGACCCTCGGTCTCGTCAGAGGCTGGAGGAGCCTGCTGGGCGGCCTCGGGGCCAGGTGCCCCACCTGGGAGGCTGCTGCGGGCACCTCACGCCCTCCGGCTCAGCCTGCGGCCCTGGAATGTCCTTGGTGTGTCCTTCAGAGGCTTCCTGGCTGCCGAGGGGCACAGTCCTCCACTTGGACCCCTCAGCTGACCCCCTGTGCCCGGCCTGCGGCGGGTCTTCTCGGCCCCCGCGCCCACCCCCTGCCTGAGCCCAGACACCGAGGCCTCATCTGTCAGTCTTCGCGGGACCTTCGCGATGCAGGTTTTTTCCTTTTTTTTAAGACTCTCAGGTGTCATTCTTTTCTTACTATTTAGATTTTCAAGAGAACTCATCTCCCCTCCCTGGGTTTTGAACAAATTGAGAAATAAAACGACATAGTGGCAGATGGAGACCAAAGAATAATTTTTATTTCTTCTAAATGAGAAGCTTGAAGTCCTATCTTAGTGTGAGAGCCAAATAAACTGGTGGACTGAATCTGGGGGTCATTCAGCCTAACCCTCCATGTCGGAGCTGGCCCTGGGCCCGGGCAGGCCCCCCAAGTGCGGCAGAGCCGTTCAGGGGAGCGGCCTTCCTGGGGGAGCGGCCGGTTCCGAGAGCTGGGCGGAGGGCTGGGTCTGCTGGCGGTCTCGACTCTCGGAGTCGCGGGTGGTCAGTCGCCTTCTTGGGGCCAGTGTTTCTGGGGACGGAGAACAGACGGGGGCACCGGGCTGGATTCCCTCCGCCTGGAAGCCCAGCCCGGGTTTGAGGGTCGCTGCCCCCAGCTCCTGCAGCTGGCTATCTGCATAACCATTAGGTTCCCGCTGAGCCAGGGACATGGTGCCCCCTTGGAGCCCACCGCCCCTAGGGACAGGCCAGCCCCCAGCGGAACCCCCGCTCCTCTGAGTGTTTTCCTGGGTCCGCGGGGAGGGGGCGTCCGAGCCTGGTCCCGATGGCGTTGGAGCCCGTCAGACCTGAACAGTAATGCAGTAGTCTGCAAGGCCTTTGCCTGAGGCTGCAAAACCAGGTTATGTCTCATCCTTAAATACGTCCAGCCTGACTGCTTCCCCCGGCTCATCGGAGATGCTGCCGTGAGTTGAGACGACAGCGTGGAAGCTTCCAGCTACGCAGCATGTCCCGAATTCAAGTGTGAATCTCCTCTGTCACCCAAGTTCCGGAGAGAAATCAAGTCTTTAAGGGCTAACCCTGGCAAGTTCAAGTTCAAAACCAGAATTCCTCTGCCTGTGAACGTTTAGCTACATGACAACTCGGGCTGCGTGTTGCTGCCTGTCTCTGGCCGGGGGGCGGCCAGGGGTCTCCCTGGGACGTGCACAGGCCTTTCAGGGCCCAGTGCTCTTGTCCACTCAGCGCCGGTCTGTGACAGCCCTCCCTTCCCCAGACTTCAGTGTAGAGACCCAGCAGCTGTCACCCCGTCTACAGAGCACATGCTTCCAGGCCCGTGGGGCGGCCACCCCGGGGGCGCGTCCCCCTGCGCGGAGCCGAGCAGAGCGCGTGCGGGGCCTCGTGGAGACGTGACAGCCTGGGATCCAGGGCCTGCCACTCGAAATCCACGCGGGAGAAACCGCAGCAGGAGTTGGGTGCGAGTCCGCTCGTCTTCCATTTCTGTGCGGAAAAGATCATGGTGGTCTTGTAGGCGTTTTTAGTTTTGTCTCGTAGCGGTTGCGGCTCCTGCTCTCGTCAGGAAGGGGGTGGGGGTGTGTGGGTGTGTGTGTGGGTGTGTGTGTCCATGTTTGTGCATGTGTGCACGTGTGCGCCCGTGTGTGTACACATACTTGTGTATGTGTGTGTGCCCATGTGTGTACACGTGCTTGTGTGTGTGTGCATGTGTATGAGTGTGTGCCCATGTGTGTACATATGCTTCTGTATGCACATGTGTAGGAGTGTGTGTGTGTATGTGCCCGTGTGTGTGTACTTATCCTTGTCTGTGTATGTGTGTGTGTGTGTACACATGCTTGTGTGTGTGCCTGTGTGTGCACGTGCTTGTGCGCACACACATATTTTGTGCCCGTGTGTGTACACGTTTGTGTGTGTGCCTCTGTGTGTATACACGTGTGCTTGTGTGCACACACACATGAAACCCAGAGAGTCCTGACGGTGCCAGAGCCCCTGAGTGCCACGTCTGGCTGCTCAGCCTCAGACGTCACTGCTGGCGTGAAGGTCGTCCTCTCCTGGCTGTGTCTCCTGGAGCCTTCCCCCACCCCCGCCACAGATCCCGGGGCAGGTGGTGCAGGGGTGCTGTTCCCACATCTCATCCCCTTCCACCCATGTCTCCCTGAGGACAAGCCGTTGTCTCCCGGCACCAGCCCAGCGCACGCCTGCCTGAAGCAACAGGACCCACTCACTCACTCATATTCAAGGACCTGCACGCACAGCGCCTTGTGGCTTGAAGCCACATGGATTTGTCATTTCACAGTCGTGGAGGTCATGCACAGTAGTCATGTACGGACGTGAGAGTTGGACCGTGAAGGCTGAGCGCCGAAGAGCTGATGCTTTCGAATTATGGTGCTGGAGAAGACTCTCGAGAGTGCCTTGGACTACAAGGAGATGAAACCAGTCCCTCCTAAAGGAAATCAGTCCTGAGTGTTCACTGGAAGGACTGATGCTGAAGCTGAAGCTCCAATGCTTCGGCCACATAATACGAAGAGCTGACTCCTTGGAAAAGACCCTGATGCTGGGAAAGATTGGGGACAGGAGGAGAGGGGGCAACAGAGGATGAGACGGTTGGATGGCATCACGGACTCAGTGGACATGAGTTTGAGCAAGCTCTGGGAGATGGTGAAAGACGGAGGAGCCTGGTGTGCTGCAGTCCACGGGGTCACAAAGAGTTGGACGCCATTTAGTGCTTGAACAGCAACAGCAAGTCCTGGAGGTCAGAATGCGGACGGGGTCGGGACCTGGGGCCGGGGTGGGGTCAAGGTGTGGATCCAGGTGTGGGCCAGGCCATGTCCTTCCTGGGCCTCCAGGGACAAGCTGCTCCCTGGCCTCTGCCCAGCCTGCTTTGCTGGTCTGCTGGCCCCTACGTCCGTCCTCCAAGTGGGGGCCGGTGTCCTCACTCCGCTGATGCTGACTCTCCTGCCGCCACGTCCGAGGGCCCGGCCACACCGGGCCCACCTGGGCGACCCCAGGTGCTTTCCCTGTCCCAGTTGCTGGTTAGCAGCCTTCACCCCCACCCACCTTGCTGGGAATCAGGCCCTGGGTACTCGGTGGGTCACTACCCGCATCCCGCAGCCACCGAGTGCAAGTCTGTCACTGCAGGAATGCCGCTGGAAGCCTTGTCGTGAGGACGGTCCCTGGGCGGGGGCTGAGGCTCCTGAGGGCCGGCCTGAGGGGCGCCCTGGGGCAGGACGTGCGCTGTGCC
Organism: Cephalophus harveyi; assembly: GCA_006410635.1. NCBI lineage: Eukaryota > Metazoa > Chordata > Mammalia > Artiodactyla > Bovidae > Cephalophus > Cephalophus harveyi. The sequence goes on along the minus strand of SJYT01054755.1, from coordinate 36,892 downwards.
ACCTGGCTCCCCGCCAGCGTGGCTCTCTGGTCGTGGCAGTGGGGGCCCCGGGCCTCCTGTTCCCGAAGCCTTGGCGCCCTCCAGTGACGGTGCCTCCGTGAAGCCTCAGAGCAGCCCCACGGGCAGCGTTGCCATTCTCGCGCTGCAGACGGTGCCGCTGCAGCCGGCGGGGCGCTGCTCCTCACTGACGTCACACAGCATCTAAGGCAGCGAGCTGGGCTCTCGTTCCAGGCCGGCCCGACTGGAGCCCCTCCCCCGCTGCCCACTGGCCGCGCTGGTTTTCCCGTCTTAGTCTATGGGCTTCTTCACCTGAGCGCCTGAGACCGAAGCCCCCTGGTCTCTCCGTGCTCACACCATGACCGTGCCCTCAGCCCTCGGACGGCAGGCCTGATGCCGGTAGCGCCGGGCAGGTCCTGGGTTCCCATCAGCTCCCCTGCGGAGCTGAGCACACTCTGCCCTTCTGCTGGCCAGAGCAACTTGCGGAGGACTCCATTTAATGTAAATGTAAATATCTGCCGTTGTGTATAGAAATGCCCCGTCACTACTCCCCAGAGAGTGGCTTCGGGAGCCTCCGAGCCCGCCTCTGGCTCACCCGCACGCGGGTGGCGTGACACGGCCTCCTGCTCCTTTGTGAATTCGTCCTCTTGCCACACCGTCCACCTTCGTCCCCACCGCCTGTTCCCCTTTGGAAAGCCGGTTTTATCCTCCACGCCTATGACATTCCCTGTTATTTTCCCCTCAGGACAACTATACATTCGCCCAACCCGGGATTCAGACGAAAGTGAGGGTGTTGGAAGAGCTCGTGAGCCGCATTGACGGTAAGCCCGCGTCCCGGGTGCCCCTCTTCCTGGGGGCAGAGGAGGATCCCGGGCCCCCCGCCCCTGCTGCACCTTCTTCCGGGGCCGCCCGGGCGTTGCTGGGCTGGAGCCACTCCCGTCCCTTTTATGAAGGCGATATGATCAGAGTTGAGCGCCATCCCTTCGCAGGAAGTAATGAGCGCGTCCTCGAAGCAGGCAGCCCTCGCTCTTATTAAGGATGGCGGTTGTCATCATCCGGCGGCAGCCTGGTTGTTTATGGCTGGCCTCTGGCCCAGCGTTCCTGCCTCTGCACGTCATTTTGCTATCAAGGATGCGGGCGTAATTTCTCCACGGAATCCAATTAATTACCGAGTCGGAAAAATAACATCTTTAATATTACAGAAAAATCAGTGTGTGTGCCGGCCGTTTTCGATTACGCTTTCATATGTAAGTGGGGGCTTGGAAATACTTTCTACCTTCGTCCTTAAAATAATTCCCCCTGTGATGTGCTGACTGTCACACTGCAATAACAGGGTTTAATTAAGTGAATGTTGAAAGATGATGCTGGCCCATTCCAAATGTACCCTCTTGAGCGTCTGTTAAATTAATGAGCAGAGCGTTAACAGAGTGATACCACTCAGAACCGGGCGTGGGCCTGTGACACCAGGCAGTCCGTGGCGCTGTGCCGGGGAGGCAGGCTCTGTCGCCCAGAGCGTGGCGTGACCTCGACGAGTGACTTCACCAGATCTGCAGAGATGTCGCACTCTGCTCAAAGCAGGGACAAGCCGCCGGCGTTCCAAGGCTGCCTTCCAAGGGTGTGGACGTCCCCTTTGCCCTTGATGTACCCTCAGCAGTAGACAGCGTATCCGTCCCCATCTTCCCCACAAAGGCTCTTTTTGGGAAACGATCGAATGACATTATAAAACGAAGTCATACAAATTATCAACTCCACTCTGTCCCTTGATTGAATCTGATTTTCAGCTGTGTCTAATGGTTATTACCTAATTTCCATATTATGAAGTTCTGCACAGTTCTTCCAATAATACTTTATCTGATTCAATATATTTAACTGCTTGGCAGCCACCTATTCACAGCACAGTTTTTTTGCTTATGTAACTGCATTTATGTACATTTGTTCTTAACTTCGCGGGGACATCTAGGAGCCGTGAATTACACTCAGTGGCTCCTCTCCTATTTCTCCGAGAAGGTGGATTTTGCATTTCTGTGGAGGTTAGAAACGTGTGGTTAGTGCTCATTTGTTCCAGGGCCGCAGTTTGGGAAATGCTTGAATCGATTTTCTCTGGTGCTGTGGTTCAGAAGCAGCACATCAGAGATTCGCTGGGTGACTTTAAAAGAGCACCCACAGCAACCGAAGGAGCCCCAGCCAGGCCTGGGCTTTTCAGTAAACCCCGTTCTTATTTCCCGCGGCTTCTGAGGAGGGCGTTTTCCTCCTGCGGTGGTTCTGCTTAAATGATCGGCGCTTCACGACAGAGGAGGCCCTGTTTGGTAGCAGGTTAAGCTGGGTAACCTGTCTGTAACTGTTCTTCCAGCCAGACCTGAAAGAGCCTCTGTGACGGCCTCAGAAGAAGAGTTGCTGGGTCTTTCAGGCAGAGAGTGTCGGAACTGGGAGGGTTTGGCTTTTTCTCAGCAGCAGCTCCTGGGAGAGGCGTCCCCGGCCCCTGCGCTCACTGTCCTCCCGAAGGACGACTCTGGGGGCCTGGACTGTGCGGGGGCAGCGCGGATGGAGGGGGAGCTGCAGAAGGGGCCGGAAGGTCAGGGTCACTGTTTCATTTTCTCGCGGTGACGACTGGCTAAAGGATTTCTGGAAAGCACTCCTGAGCAGTTTTCTGTTTTGAGTCGTGCTTTACCCTACCCTCTGTTACCCCCAGATCTTTAGGAGCAGTCTGCTCCATAGACAGAAGGCTGGCATGACCGAAGAGAGAGGGTTTTGTCTGTAAGGAGGCCAGGTGGAAGGGTGAGGGGCACTGGCCTGCAAGACTGCCTGGGGAGTGGTAATCGGCTCAAGAGGGCGGCTGGCGGCTGAGAAGCGCCAGGGGTGTCCCCTGTGATCTCTGAGCGGGAGTTTTAGAACCTCCCACAGAATGAGGGGTGGAGCCTTGAGCCACTTGGCTGGCGATGTGGAAGGTGAGGGCAGGGGGCCTTCCACGTCTAGTGGTGATGGGCTGCTGCTGCCGCTGCTGCTAAGTCGCTTCAGTCGTGTCCGACTCTGTGCGACCCCATAGACGGCAGCCCACCAGGCTCCCCCGTCCCTGGGATTCTCCAGGCAAGAACACTGGAGTACGTTGCCATTTCCTTCTTCAGTGCATGAAAGTGAAAAGTGAAAGGGAAGTCGCTCGATCGTGTCCGACCCTCAGCGACCCCATGGACTGCAGCCTACCAGGCTCCTCCATCCGTGGGATTTTCCAGGCAAGAGCACTGGAGTGGGTGCCATGGCCTTCTCGGTAACTCCAACCAGATTTCTCACCCAGGAGACCGAAACAATGGATAAGATTATTTTTTGAAGCCAACAAACAAATTGGGTGGGAGGTAGAAGGAAAGAGAGAAAAAAGGCAAGGAAAGAAGGTAAAAAGAAAACAGATTTCTTAAAAGCATTGAACTGCTAACAAGGAGACAAAACTTCCCTGGCCCTCTTCTGTGAGGATGCTAAACCAGAGAGTTCTAGCTTTGTTTCTCTCTCTTTTTTTCCATGTAAAATGATCTACATATAGTCAAAGCTAAGAATATGTTCTAGACCTCTTAAGCGTGAAGAAAGCGAAGCAACAGATGACAAGGCCCACAAGATGCCAAGTTTCTGTAATTCTTAGGCTTAGGCCATGAAACTGTTCTCTTTACTGTGTATGAAGAAATATAAAATAGAGAGTCTTGAAAATATTTGCCCAGCTAATGAGAAACTATGTAATTTTACATGAGAGGTGGAAAATATGATAACCAAATGAAAAAGTCAGGATACAGATTTAACAAATTAGACATGGCTATAGAGAAAGCTAGTGAAGGGGAAGATGGGTTGGAAGAAAATAGCGAAAATAAAGCCTGGAGCGATAAGAATATGGATAATGTAGAAAGTAAAAGATATCAAGAGTATGGCTAGAGAGCCTCGTATTTATTTATTTGTTTATTTAGAGTCATAGAGAGGAGAGAGAGGGTCAGAATTTGAGGAGATAATGATTTATTTTCCCGAACTACTGAAATAAGCCAATTCACAGATTGAAGCGCCCACTGAATTTCCAGGAGAATAGAGAGAAAACTATATAAACACACAATAGTAAAATGTATTCAAAGAGTAATTCTTAAAGCAACTAGAGTAAAGGATTATTTCCTAAGAATGGCTGCCTGAGAACTGACTTCTCAACAGAAGTACAAGCAGATATCGTCCATGCACTGGAAGGATATAGCTGTCACCCTAGGGTCTGAAAAGTGGAAGCGTTAGTCACTCGGTCGTGTCCGACTCTTTGCGACCCCATGGGCTGTAGCCCACCAGACCCCTCTGCCCATGGAATTCTTTAGACATGAATACTGGAGTGGGTAGGTCTACATCCAGCAAAAAATATTCATATCCAAGAATGAATTTGAAAGTCCAAGAGGCCACCTAAATCTGAAGTGTTTTTTCTCACTGTTTCTAAGAAACTGTGTAATCAGGAAGGACCACAAAGCAAGCACACAGACCTCCCTTCGCAGCTTAAGCAGGGACACAGTCGCTGTGGTCTTCAGACCTCCTGGAAGGCAGCAGGTCAGCACTCCATCCAGTCTGGGGTGAGCCAGGTGGCCAGTGCAGAATGTCTGTGGGAAAAAGAGTGGGAGCGTGGGCAGCTTAGGGTAAAAGTCTGCCTTGCGTGGAAGCCAGATACCCCTGTTGCCGGCCAAACAGACCTGACCCTGACCTTGACCCCCACATCTGTGTGTGTGCCCAGGCATGTCCGACTCTGCGACCCCATGGACTGTAGCCCACCAGGCTCCTCTGTTCATGGGATGCTCCAGGCGAGAACACTGGAGTGGGTTGCCATGCCCTTCTCAGCCTAGGGATTGAACCTGGGTCTCCCGCATTGCAGGCGGATTCATTACTGTCTGAGCCACCGGGAAACCCATGGATACTGGAGTAGTAGGTAGCCTGTCTCTTCTCTAGGGAATCTTCCCAACCCAGGAGTCAACCCGGGGTCTCCTGCATTGCAGGCGGATTCTTTACCAGCTGAGCTACCGGAAAAGCACATCTGACCCCCACGGACAGCCTGTACATCTCCCCGTGAGCTCCCCACCCACAGGGCACGTCATCTGAGGCCTGGCCACGGCTCTGGTCCGTGCCCTCCTCTCCTGGGAGCTCAGGCTGGTAGAGCAACTGCCTTCAGGAGTTTGCTGGCCTGGTTCCTGTGGTGGAGGGAAAAACTGGGGGGGTTGTTCATGGACCCCTAATGCTTCAGAAGAAAGTGGTTCCCAGCGCTCAACTGCATTTCATCGGCCAAACCAAGTCACGGGCTGCGGCGAAAGTGGAAAGTCAGGAGGACAGGGATGTGCCCACATGCCCGGGCCGGGCGGGGTTTGTTGCCAGGGGAGGGGCGCGGTGGAGAGAGCGTGCCTCAGGTGGACGTGCGTGCCCTCAGCATCTCTGCTAACGTCAGTCTGCTCCCTGCTTAGGGAGTGATGCTTATGCGTAAAATTAACAGTTCACACCAATCAGTTGGTAACTCACTGCTTTAATAGTAAACATACGTTAACACGCCAGCGGGCTGATAGCATTTTAACATACAAAGCTCTTGAGCTGAATTTTAACTCCATGTTGCACCTGGCGTGTTGACACACCCTGAACGTGAAATGTCATAGTTGGCAGTGTATCTGAGAGACACACCTTGCCCATTTATTATTATGTCTGTCACATCCGATGTTAACCTTTGAGGTTGCTGGTCCCTAGGGGCCCCAGGTTCAGCCGCTGGCCTTGCTTATGGAGCGGTTGCAGTCAGAGCCTTGTGGCTGGATCCTGGGGCCAGGGCCCCCTTGGGGCAGCCACCACTTTGTATTCTGAGCTCACGCATCTTTTGTGACACGAGATAATGTAAGTGGAACATTTACCATATCTTTTGATGAAAAAACCATGAGATCCTCTTTCAGTATTAAACAGAAATATCTGAAGATAGCCTCAGCAGATGTGTAAATCTGGTTATGTTCATGCTGGGTTTCTTTTCAGAAGACTGAAAATCAGATCTTAAAGAATTGCTTCACAGATGAGCGAGTTGTCCCGTGGGGAATGAAATGGGCACAGAGAGGGGCACCCGTGGGTGGTTCCTGGTCGGGGAGCCCGCGGGCACAGTGTCTGTCCCGGGCAGCCTGGGGCGGGGCTGGGAGGAGGCAGGCACTCCCACCCCCAGAGGCCCGCGACTCCTTCCCAGGCCGTGGTCTTCGGGTCTCTGCCGTCAGCTCTGGAGGGACCATAAAGCTGAGGCCCCCGTGGGCCAGGGGGAAAAGGACAGACCTTGTCTTTAGTGGACCAGTCTGGACCGGGTGGCCAGTGACTGTGGCCCGGACGGAGTTTGTCCACGCTCTAAACCATCCCGAGGCTATCTGGGGAGGCTGGGACTGCCCTCCAAGCTCTACTCTCTTCCTGTCGGAGAAACCGGGAAGGAATCCTACCTGGGCTTAGCACTGTCAGCCTTAGCGTAAGAGACCGCTCACTTCAGTTGGAATTTCAGGTCCATAATGAACCATTTTTGGCGTGTTTGGCGCATTAGTGGGCTCCTACGGAACCCAGAGCTGCTTGGGGTGGGGCTGGGGACCTGGGCTGGCGTGGGTCCCTCTCCCCCTCCCTGGCTCCACACCTCGTGCCCTGTGTGCAGGGCTGGTCTACAAGAAGGCCGCCCGTCTGCCTGCACTTCGGACGCTCTCGCGCGCTCACCTGCTCCGAAGCTGCAGGAAGCAGAGGCCGCGGCTGGCTGAGGTGGAGGGCAGGTGTGCAGGCCTGCGTGTGGTGGGCCGCCCACCTGCCCGGATGCCCCTGTGCCCCGCGGGAGCAGACACCTGTCCTTCCTGGAAGGCCCTGGAAGCCCTCTCCTTGGGGCTGTTGTCCTGGGAACTAAAGAGCTGGGGCACTAACAAGCTGGGGGCATGTGAGCTGGCGGGAACCCGAGGGACAGGTCGACCTCACACCGTGCGGGAAGCCGGAAAGGAGGTGCTGAATTTCTGTCCTGCTGCCGGGGCTGCTGCTCCATGAGCGGACATGGCGGGCTGGCTACGGGTCCGAGGAGGGATGGACATGGGGCCTGCCTGGGGCTCCTTGGAAACCCTTCTTGCTGAATGCCTCTGGCTTGTCCTGGACCACCTCTTAGCGCAGGGTAGGACCCGGAGTGTTCAGATTTCTGCTCTGCTGCCTGGCGGTGGGTTTGGGTGGTGAGTATAGTCCCCTGGGAGGGTCAGTGCCTGTGAGATGCTTAGAACGGCCCCTGGCACATCCTGAACTCAGCCAGCCCTGTACCTGTGTTACATCATCATCATTTTAATCTTACCAACTGCAGAGCCGGCAGGTAACGGCGGGTGGGCTAGCCCTCCTTGGTTGGGGCTTAGTCTGGGGAATCTGCTCAGCCCAGCGTGCGGGACCTGGCAGGAGGCCTCCCTCGGCAGGCGCCTCAGTCCAGCCCAGGGTGCCCGTTAGCGCGGCTGATACTGCCTGGCGGACCGCAGGCTCCAAGGGGGATGCTGCCCGTCATTATTATTAGCAATTACATTTCACCCTTAGGGAAAAAACAACGCCCATATGCATCGATGGAGAATAGTCCTACCTTCTTGTGTTAAAGCCTTAATCTGCGTGAGCATTTTCCCTTTCCCTGGGTTTTTAAATTTAGGTTAAATGCGATTTTAATGAAATTTTTCTGAAAGCTGTCTTGGCTACATTGTAAGGTTAAAATTGACTTATTCTTTCAAGATAGAATTCAGTTACAGCTAGTAAACTAGATTCAGCTTTATTACCATCCAAGTGAAAATATTTTTATTACTGCTACAAGGTGAGCCTTCGGAGAGCAGAGGATAAATCACTTGCCAGAGCGACCCCAGCCCGTGGACTGTTCAGTGAGCGGCAGTAAGCAGTACATGCTCCCCTCCCCTGCTGGCATCAGTAGGCCCCGGCCTGGCTGATCTGAGCACAGAGGACGGAGGCCGCATCTCACCGGAGGTGTGGGCCCTGCCGACGCAGTGATGGGCATGGAGGATGGGCTCAGGAAGGCGTGTGGGTGCGGCGGTGCCTCCGTGCGCCCTTCCCCAGCCATCTCCCTGTCCCAGGCCAGGGCGTGGTCCCCGTGGCCAGCGTCCTGATCCTTCCAGCGGCTCCGCGCTGTGCCCGCCTGGGGCCAGCGGACAGCAGGTGGCCATGGGCTCTCATTCTCCTAGGAGGTGTCCAGTCTGCCTAACGTGCCTTCAGCTGAAAACCCACATGGCTATGTGGCTGCATTTTGGGGAAGAGGGATCTATTCAGTTCAGTTCAGTCACTCAGTCATGTCTTGACTCTTTGGGACCCCACGGACTGCAGCACGCCAGGCCTCCCTGTCCATCACCAACTCCCGGAGTTCACTCAGACTCATGTCCATTGAGTCCGTGATGCCATCCAGCCATCTCATCCTCGGTCGTTCCCTTCTCCTCCTGCCCCCAATCCCTCCCAGCATCAGAGTCTTTTCCAGTGAGTCAACTCTTCGCATGAGGTGGCCAAAGTAATGGAATTTCAGCTTTAGTATCATTCCTTCCAAAGAAATCCCAGGGCTGATCTCTTTCAGAATGGACTGGTTGGATCTCCTTGCAGTCCAAGGGACTCTCAAGAGTCTTCTCCAACACCACAGTTCAAAAGCATCAATTCTTCGGGGCTCAGCTTTCTTCACAGTCCAACTTTCACATCCATACATGACTACTGGAAAAACCTTGACTAGACGGCCCTTTGTTGGCAAAGTAATGTCTGCTTTTGAATATGCTATCTAGGTTGGTCATAACTTTTCTTCCAAGGAGTAAGTGTCTTTTAATTTCGTGGCTGCAGTCACCATCTGCAGTGATTTTGGAGCCCCCCCCAAAATAAAGTCTGACACTGTTTCCTCTGCTTCCCCATCTATTTCCCATGAAGTGATGGGACCGGATGCCATGATCTTCGTTTTCTGAATGTTGAGCTTTAAGCCAACTTTTTCACTCTCCATTTTCACTTTCATCAAGAGGCTTTTGAGTTCCTCTTCACTTTTGAGTTCCTCTTCACTTTCTGCCATAAGGGTGGTGTCATCTGCATATCTGAGGTTATTGATATTTCTCCTGGCAATCTTGATTCCAGCTTGTGCTTCTTCCAGCCCAGCATTTCTCATGATGTACTCTGCATATAAGTTAAATAAGCAGGGTGACAAT
>SJYT01054755.1:0-25712 GCA_006410635.1 Cephalophus harveyi | reverse complement strand
GCCAGCGGCTCTTGGTTTTGTTCTCTTTTTAGTTTATTAGAGACTTGAAATCTGCTCCCCGCCCCCAGATCAAAGCCTGCCCAGCAGCTTCTGGCCCAGCAGAAGCGTGATGTTTGCCTGCGCTCGGCCTTTCGGGTGGGCGGGGGGAGCCTGGTGAGCGGTTTTCTTTGTCGGGTTTCTGCGTGTGAGCAGTTAGGCCCGCTCTCTGGGAAGGTGAGTCTCAGCAGCATCTGGGCCCGCGTGAACCGTGCGCATTCGCGTGCCCAGTCCCTGGGACGCGTGGCGTGTTCCCTCTTGGCGTGAATCTCAGGACACAGTGCGCGTGTCTGATTTGTTTTTATCAAGGGAGGACGGGCCGTCGGGCAGACCTCCCAGCCTGCATCCTGTGACCCAGCAGCGGTGAGTGCCCAGCCTGCCGCGGGAGGGCCTGAGCAGTGACCTCATCACGCCTGCCTGCTCACGCAGTGCACGGCCCCTCTTGTTTCCAGTGACGTGGAAATTTCAAGTCCAGAGTTATCACTAGCCAAATTACCTTTACTGGTGACAGAGCATCTGCTCACAGTTACTTATACAACAGGAGAAACAACTCCAGCGTATACACTGGCGCCCCGGCGTGTATAAATGGGAAGCAATGGCTCGAGCTTAGGCGTCCATTTTTCAGCACATTCAGAGCAGGAGGCAGCCTCCCTGGACATTCACTGTATGCGTTGGGGGCTTGGGGGGTGGGGGGATCAGTGCCAGGCCCACTGTATCCCTCTTCATCATTGCTTTCAAAGAAAATAGGTCTTCAGTGAGGAGCGGCCACATCCGCGTGATCGTGGAGCGCCCGCTGCTGTCCTGGCACGGCTGCCCCTTTGGTCCCGAGTCAGCCGGCACGGCCGGGCCAGGGGGCGGGCTGCCGGGCAGGCGCTCCCCAAGGACACCACCCCCCGAGGTCCTGCAGAGCTTCGCGGCTGAAGCTCGAGTCCCCGCTGGGTGGTCCCGGGGCTGCCCGCTTCGTTCCTCTGGGGAGTGTGGGGCTGCGTCGGGCAGAAGAGAAGCCCAGGCCCCTTCTGATGAAATGGACGGCCTGGGGCTCGGAGGTGCGGTTTCTTTCTGTCCTCTGGACTCCTGGAGGGCAGGGTGCCGGCCTTGCCTTCTCTGTGGCTCCAGTGTCACAGGGGTTGGGGTCGTGGGGGCCCCCGTTCCATCCTGGAAAGAGCTGATCCGGGAGGAACCTCTGCCCACATCCTCGTGGAGTTGATGCCATGGGCCTCGTTCTGAAGACGCCCTGGCTGTGCCCAGGGTGCTGGCACCTGGAGACACCAGGCAGGTCCGTGTGCCTGACCAGCATCCCGGGGCCCGTTCAGGACGCGGTGAGGGACAGTCCTGAGTGTGCTGCTGCGTGTGTCCTGGCCGGGCCCCCGCCCTGCCCTCACACGGGCCCAGGCAAGCACGCTGTGGGCAGGAGCTGCCCAGCGGGCTGTCGGTCCTGGCGCCCTGGCTGGGATGGGCTTCTCCAGCTGAGCCTGAGATGGGGCGGCCTCCCTGGCGCCTGGTGGGGTCGGACTCAGATGGAGCTGCTGAGGAGAGAAAGGGCCTGTTTTGACTGTTGGGGTGGGCTCCTTCAGGGACAGGTGTTTCAGAAGTATGTGTTTGATCTTCCAAATCTGTTTGCTCGCCGTTTATGTTAGAAAAGTGTCACATGTCTCCCAGGCACTTCCTGGAGTTGTTTGTTCTCCCGGCTGGTAAATGGTCTCCTTTGCTTCAGCTGACGAGGCCAGTGGCCCCGCAAGCAGGGGGGCCTGGCCGGCGGTCCCGGGCAGCTCATCTGTGGGCACCGCCGGGCCTCTGCCTCTGAGCCATGTCCGGCTCCGGCCCAGCTCCACTCCATCCACACAGGTGCGGGGCACTCGTCACACACCAGGCCTGGCTCCATGCCAGTCGCTGGGCGCAGACGGGGTCCTGCTCTGTGAGCGCTGAGGTCCTGGGTGGGGGGACCCCGGGGGGCCTTCGACGGCTCTTTGGCCGGCGAGCCGCCGCCTTGCTGTGTGTGGGGGAGGGGAGGACGTGAACCAATGCCCAGCGTGCCACTACCCCCGAAACACCACCTGGGAGTCGGCCCTGACTCCCCGATTATTAAAACCCCGCGAGCCCCGACTGTCCTGGGGCTGTTCGCTCTGCACGGCCATGGAGCTCTGTCTGAGCTCCGCCAAGAGTCCCTGCGTGTCCCCCACGCCCTCGGACCTGCGCGTGCACCCGTTGGGTCGGGCTGGCCCTGCCCCCCTTCCGGGGGTGGGGCGCACGCTCAGCACCCGTCGGGTCGCCGCTGCCCCGCCCTCCGCCCTCCGCCCTGCTCGCTCCTCGGGGAGGGGGCACCGCGCTCGCTCGGAGCAGCAGGGCCCTGTGGGTGTCCTGGCTTTGGGGGCGGTCGCTCGGGCGGGTGGAGGGGGTTTCCGGGCGGGGCTCTGCTGACCCGCGGGGCCTGTTTGTCTCCGCAGAGCAAGTGCACCAGCACCTGGGTCAGCACGAGGTGCGGTACCTGCAGTTCACCTTCCGCTGGATGAACAACCTGCTGACGCGGGAGCTGCCCCTGCGCTGCACCGTGCGCCTGTGGGACACCTACCAGGTGAGGCCGCCGGGGCGCCGCCCCCAGGGCCGGCCGCGCGCGCCCCCGGGGCCGGGCCCGTGCCCTCCCCCCGGGGGGCCCAGCCGCACCCTCCCTCCAGTGCCAGCCATGTCCTCCCCCACCAGGGGCCACACGTGTCCTCCTCTCCAGTGCTGGCCATGTGAGTCTCCACGAGGGCCAGGCCCCATGTCCTCCCCGTGGGGGGCTGGCCGTGTCCTCCCCTCCTGCAGGGGCTGACCTGTCTCCCACTTCACGAGGGGCCACACATGTCCTCCACCCTCACGTCCTGCCCCGTTCTGCCCTGGGTCTATTTGCTGCACTTGATTTTGCCTTCAGAGTCTGTCTCCACTGAAACGTGGTCTTTTGGAAGTCCATTTCTTGTCACCTGATCAGCTGAGACCGGGAGAAGAGCTTTCGGTCGTCCGTCTGTGTCCGGGCCCCGTCTGTGTCTGGGCCCGCCGTCTGTGCCCGGGCCCCCCGTCTGTGCCCGGGCCCCCCATCTGTGCCCGGGCCCTCCGTCTGTGCCCGGGCCCCGTCTATGTCTGGGCTCCATCCTGCCATGCAGCGGCACTGTCTGGGTTTGGGGGCGGGTGTGGCAGGGAAGCTCTGACTCCGGCGGAGCCCCAGCCGTGTCTGCCAGAAACATGCCTGCTCAGGACTCACCTGCCGCCTGTTTTTCGAGTTACGTATGATAAAGATTTTTAAAAGTCACTGACAGATTCGGTGAACTCTGAAATTTCCTCCTCTCCACTGATTTTGATGAAATTCATTTCTTCAGGAGATTGAGTTTTCTGGAACAAACCACCTTTGTCCCCTCGAGAGTGGCGTTGCTTATTCTGGCGTCTTTCCATTTTCTCGAAGCTGTTTGCCGAGTTTGTGCCGGGGCTTCCACACGGCCTTTCCAGCCTGCTCGCGGTGAGCGGGCCCCCTGTGTGGACTAGGGGTGGGATCCTCGCAGAGGCTGGGTCTCACTCTTAGCTCTGAAAGGCAAGGTTCTTCCTGCTCTGGACATCAGCTCTTCATGGGCTTAGATGGGGAGCTGCCTGCACAGGCTGGGAAAGGGGGCCGCAGGCTACAGGCTTCATTGCAGGGCAGGCACCCCATGAGGATGGGGTGGGGGTCCCGGGGCCTTGAGCAGGCTGGACAGGCCTCGCACCTCCTCCCTGTCAAGCATGCCCTTGGCCTGCATGCTGAGTTTGTGCCCGGGGTGCAGACCTTAGGCTGCTGCCCCGCCAGCCCCGTGCGCCAAGCTGCTTTCTCCCAGGACATGGAGAACAGCAGCCCAGAGCTGTGTTCTTGACGCTGCCCGTGTGCTTCATGCCCAGCGGGGGGCCTGGGCTGTTTTGAGCTCTGAAGCTCTGGATTTTGACTTTGCTCTTGTTTGCAGCCTGAATGTTCTAATCTTTAGTGTTGGCTTCAGAAACCATGACTGGTCAGGAGACGGCACCCAGATACCCCTCTTTGGTTTTGCTTTTCTAGGCACTTGGTGGCCACAGAATTTTTAGCCACTAATATTTACTGGACATAAAGCATTTATTTGGGGGTGTTTTTAAAGTGGCCGGCAGCCTGGTGCTATCAGACAGGTCTCGGCAACATCACGGGAAACAAAGCTTAATATTCCGTGAATTGCGAATGCTGTTCACTTGCGGTGGGTGAGGCTGAGATCCTGGCCCCCCCTCATTAAGCACTAAGTTTTCTATAGTGCTGTCCCCATTATGAATAAATTAGGTATTAAGTCAGTCTCGTTTTGAGGAGCCGAAAATGGATGTGCAGCGTCTGTGGCCCTGCACCACTTCGCTACAACTCCTAATAGGTATTAAAACTTTAAGTGCAATTGTGGCATCTTTATTGAGTTAATTTTCCTGAAATTAAATTTCATCATGAATTGACTCATTTGTACCACAGACTCATTGTTGAACTGATAGTACCCTGGTCATAAACCTTTTCATATCTTAAAAATTGGGGGTATTTCTATTTTACAGGCCCAAGTAACCATGAAATTGTATTGCATCTTTTGGCAATGGAAATAGATAGTAATCATCGGATGGCAATCGGGCGATTACCCTCCCCTAAACCGGGGTGTTTATTACCTGGGCCCTTACCGGTTTCCGCAAGTCCTTAATCCCTCATGGGGCAGCTGAGCATCCTCCTGGGACGTGTGTCGACCACCCAGACGTGGCCCAGATGGCCGGGAGACGAGCCTGCTCCCGGAGCGTGTCCTGTGCCCACACAGGTGGGGTGCCGGCTGCCGTGGGGGCTGCGGTGGCCCACCCAGCTCCCAGAGAGCCTGGGCCGTGGGAGGGAGCCGGTGGAAAGGAGGCGTCCTGCCCTCCGTGTGGATTCTGAGGACCTCGGATGAGACAGGAGGTCTGGGCGCGTGTGCCGTGCAGCTTCGGGGCTGCGACCGTGCAGTCAGCCAGGATTCTTTCTGCCTTGCTTGGGTCTTCCAGCCGCTCCCCTCCCCTCCCTGTGGGCCCCCTGGCCCCCTGTGGAGGAAGCCCAGGCTTCCTCCCTGGCAGGCGGGGGCCGCACCGGGCTGCCAGCTCTGAGAGAGCACGTGGGGTTTCCAGGCCACATGGCTGCGCCCTGCTGCCACGCGGCCCACGAGGCTGAGCTCTGGGGCCAGCCCCCAGGGTAGCGGGAGCCAGGCGCAGTGGGCCGGGCGCCAGCAGGGGGACAGCTGAGCTGCGCGTTTAGGGAGCGCCCGAGTCCAGGGACCCCGCCTGCCCGTGGAGAGCTGTGTCAGCCTCCGCTCTGCCCTGCTCCCGCCTTTCCTCCAAGCCTGCGCTCCAGCCTCGGCCGGTCTCCCTTACCGTGCTTCATGCATCTTCTCTGGAGGGGCTCAGTGGTAAAGAACCCGCCTGCCAATGCAGGAGATGCAGGTTTGATCCTTGGGTCGGGAAGATCTCTCAGAGGAGGAAATGGCGACCCACTCCAGTGTTCTTGCCTGGAGAATCCCAGGGACAGAGGAGCCTGGCGGGTTTGGGGGACAAAATTCGCCTTTTTGTCGGAGCTGCTTGACTTCCTCCCAGATCGCAGGGGTGGGTGCGCCTCCTGTGTGACTGGGGTCCCCGACCTGCTAGACACTCTGGGGTGTGCACTGGGCTGCGGCCCCACCGTGCAGGTGACCACACGTGAGCGGCTTCTCCCAGCGTCTGTGGAGCGACACCGCCCTCCCTGTGAGTGGAACAGCCCTCCCCCAGGGGGACCTGCTGGGAGGGGACAGCCGGGAGGGGCAGCGCCTGCGGATTTCCTGAAAGATGGGAGATGAAAGTGCATATTCTGGCTTGCATTCCTTTTTCCTAAGTGGCATTAGAGTGTCGGCCAGCTCAAGATTGCTTTAGCTGTTTGGGATCTTTTGTGGTTCCATACCAACTCTAGGTTTGTTTTTCTACGTGTGTGAAAAATGCCTTTGGGATTTTGATAGGTATGGCCTTGAATCTGGACTGCTCTGGGTAGGAGGGACGTCTTCGCAGCCTTCGCCCTTCAGCCCACGAGTGAGAGGCATCTCTCGTTTCTCTATGTCTTCTGCAGCTGCAGTTATAGTGTCTTCCAGTTTTCAGTGCACGGATTTTCCCTTCCTTGGTTAAATTTATCCCCAGTATTTTATTCTTTTTGATGCAATTGTAAATGGGATTGTCTTCTTAATTTCTGTTTCTGATAATTCATTGTCAGTGTGCAGAATTTTTTTTTTTTTTTATCCTGCAACTTTCCTCAACTTGTCCAAGAAGAAGAAATGATGCTCAGTCGTATCCGGCTCTTTGTGACACCACGGACTGTAGCCTGCCAGGCTCCTCTATCCATGGGATTTCCTAGGCAAGAATACTGGGTGGGTTGCCATTCCCTTCTCCAGGAGATCTCCTGACCCAGGGATTGAACCTGCGTCTCCTGCATTGCAGGTGGGTTCTTTACCGTCTGAGCCACCAGGGAACCCTAGCTTGTCTAAAGGAAGTGAGATTCTCTCTCAGAGATGTCTGCCCCCTCGTTTTATGGCAGCGAAGACACGGAGCCCCAACCACCGTGCCCCGAGTTTACAGACGACTTTTTTGGGGTTTAGCATTGCTCATGCCTTGATTTTTACATCCTCTGGAGGAAATTCAGTAAGTCAAAGTTAGGCCACAGATTTGCTTTCTGGACCTTGGCCCGACATGTCCCAAGGGTAGGGAGTGTTCTCCAGATTTCCAGCCCAGTTTCCTGTGACCTTTAGTTAACGGCTGCGAGGAGGAGGTGGCGTCTGCCTGGGGCCCCAGGGAGGTGACAGTCTTGCTGGCGGGGACCCACTCCTCCCAGGACTCTGGGGGCCCAGGGTTTGCCGTCTCAGGACGCTGTCCCGGGCCAGCTGTTGGCTTCTTCTCACCGCGTGAGCGTCAGGGTTCCCAGACGTTCACCTGGCTCCTCGGAGACCTCCTTGTACTTGACCGCTGAGCTCGGAGAGGCCCGCCGATCGGAGAACAGGCCTGACCTGGGTTCATGGAGCATCTGGGCACCCTTGCTGGTGCCAGTTGCATTGCTGTAAATAAACCTGCGGATGTGATTAAATTCCCAAAAGGCCTCCTTCCTTCACTGCTTGTTTTCTGAAATTCTGTATTCTTTTATTTCACCATGAGAGCGTGTGCAGAAGCATAAGAGAAGAGAAAACTCTCCCCCTCGAGGCTCTCCCACTAGACGTACAGAGCGGCTGTGGAAGCATGCTGGTGTTTCTCCAGTCTTTATTCTCAGCAGTTTTTTAAGCATAATACGCTCGCATATTGCATATGGTTGTGCTCTCTGCGTTTGTTATATTGTCCCGTCATAACGTGTTTTTATTTTTTTCTGTATTAGTTCCTGGTCTTTTCAGCCATTGCCTTAAACGGTTGCATAATATCCTGATGATATCCTGCCCTGTGCGTATATTATCCTCTGCTTAAAGGTGGTGGGGTGGACTTGCAGTGTAATTGCGGCTGTGATGTGAGTTTTGTCTGTGCTAAGAGTGCCTTCAGAGATTCACAGGGTGAACGGTCCTGACGCCTTCGAGGGTCTCGACGCAAGCCGCTCTGTGGGAGCCTGAGGCTCTCTTCAGCCTCGTCGTCACCGGACCTTTTAATGAACGTGATTCTTCTGAGTTCGGCTAGGCCGTCGATGGCAGCCCCTTAATCCTGTTTGGTTTCTGTAGTCCCTGTTACATTTCTCAGGTTTGGGGCGCCTTTTAGTGGCTGCCGAGCAGTGTCCGCGATAAGCTTCCTGTCGGCCCGTGGCTTCCCGGGCGGGGGTGTGTGAGCTCTGGGGACTCGGTCACCTGCCCCCACCGCTGCCGCCAGCGCCCGTCGCCCGCCCCAGGCTGGCCCGCAGAGCAGCCTGTTGGGAGCTGCCGGGCAGGGCGGCGAGCGAGCCCCGCGGACACGCAGGCCTCCCCACGTGGCGGCCGTTCTCCCCGTGTTTTGGAAGTTCGAGGGTTCCGAGGGGCCGAGGTGCGTTCCGGGGGTCTCTCCACTGTCCGTGGCTGCTGCCTCTGTGGTGCCGCGGGCCCAGCTCCGAAGGCCGGGCTTATGCCCTGTGTGTCTGCCCCCAGGGGTGGCCTCTGTGCTCTCTGCCGGGGCAGCTGAGGCTCCGCTGGGCAGAGGCGCCGGCCCAGCGCATCATGATTCTGGCCGCGAGGCTCCCCCTCCTCCGCAGCCCTGGAGTCCGGCGCTGCTGCCTCCCTCGCCCGCGTGAGGGCAGGGCAGGGCAGAGAGAGAGCAGTGGGCACGGGGCTGGGGCCGGCCCAGACCTTCCCAGGCAGGTTCTCCCCACTCCCTGCCCCACGCCACTTGCTGTGAGCATCTCAGAAACCTTGACTTCGTGTCTGCTTCTCAAGGAGCTCATTCGGGCTGCGGGCACAGAGGTCCATTCTAGCCTTCCACTTGAGCGCCGAGTTTGGAGTATTTTCACCAGCTTGAGCACAGCTGTGTCCGCCGCCTGGCGATGCTCGCCCACCTCGGGCTGGAGAGTAACGCAGGCTCTTCTAAGGACTGTAAAGAATTGTAGTTTCCTTGAAAGGGTTTAAAAAATAAAAATACTTGTTTTGGCTGTGCTGTGCGGGCCTTTTCTCTAGGAACGGTTGTTGCTGTTCCGTCCCTCAGTCTTGTCTTTCTGTGACCCCATGGACCACAGCACGCCAGGCTTCCCTGTCCTTCACCATCTCCCCGAGTTGGCTCAAACTCACGTCCATCGAGTCGGTGGTGCCATCCAGCCATCTCCTCCTCTGTCGTCCCCTTCTCCTCCTGCCTTCAGTCTTGCCCAGCATCAGGGTGTTTTCCATTGAGTCAGTTGCTCGCATCAGGTAGCCAAAGTATTGGAGCTTCAGCTTCAGTCCTTCCAATGGCTATTCAGGGCCGATCTCCTTGAGGATGGACTGGATGGATCTCCTTGCAGTCCAGGGACTCTCGAGATCTTCTCCAGCGCCTAGCTGCGGTGCGTGGGCTTCTCCTTGCAACGGCTTCTCTTGCTGGGGACCACGGGCTCTGGAGCGCACGGGCCTCAGGAGGGGCCGCACGTGGGCTCCGGGCGTGGAGCACCGGCGTCAGGAGGGGCCGCACGTGGGCTCCGGGCGTGGAGCGCGGGCTCAGCGGTTCCAGTACGAGGGCTTAGTTGCTCCGCGGCGTGTGGGATCTTCCCGGACCAGGGCTTGAACCCGAGTCTCCTGTGTCTCCTGCATCGGCAGGCAAATTCTTCACCTCTGAGCCACCAGGGAAGCCCCCTAAAAGGGGGTCTTACCCTGGCTGTCCAGAGGCCGCCTCTCCCCTTAGGAGCGAATTCCAGTGGCGAGCAGGTGCAGTTTCTGCCTGAGTCTCAGCAGCACCCCACGTGGTCTCCGGTCTGAAGGTGCCTGCCCAGCGGAGCCAGCATGTTTTCCTGGCTTTTATGCCGTAGTGGGGGCTGGCGAGGGGTGGTCTTGTTGCTGCTCTAAAGGCTGAGTTTGCAGAGGACCGTCTGCGACTCACCCACGCGTGGGCCGTGAGTCCCGAGTGGAGTGTGGCTCTTCTGTGTCTGGTTCCTGCTCAGCTGCTGGGCCGCGTGCGCTCCTGGGACGGAGGCCTGGGCGCGGGACGTGTTGGGCTGCCTGGCCTCCAGCGAGAGTGCGGAGATGGCAGGCATCAGCCCGAGCGGGACTCTGGGATGCTGGACGCGGACCCTCTCCTGGATGGGACTGCGGCAGTTTCTNTGTCTGGTTCCTGCTCAGCTGCTGGGCCGCGTGCGCTCCTGGGACGGAGGCCTGGGCGCGGGACGTGTTGGGCTGCCTGGCCTCCAGCGAGAGTGCGGAGATGGCAGGCATCAGCCCGAGCGGGACTCTGGGATGCTGGACGCGGACCCTCTCCTGGATGGGACTGCGGCAGTTTCTGCCTGCTGGTCAGGGGCGCTCTGTGCTCTCGTGGGCACCATGTATCACTCAGACCAGGACGCCAGCGGCTAGCACCCCCAACCCCCTGTCCTGAGCAAGGGCAGTGGGCCCACCCCCAGCCAGGCTGCTCCCCTGCTCAGAGCTTCTGACTCTGTTTTGGGGAAAGTTGCTGATGGTTCAGCAATCAAATACTTGCGGGATTACATGGCAGGGAGATGCTGTCAGAAGGGGCGAGTGGTTTAGCTGTAGATCACTCAGCAGCCCACGCTTTCTGGATGCTTCTCTGTTGTCAGGTGTGAGTCGGGCTTCCGGCTTCCACTGGCCCAGAACCCCTCGGATTTCGGTTTCAGTTTGTGGGTGATGACAGAGCCAGGCTGTCATTGGCATTTCATTGTCGGGGCCCTGTCTCTGCCCACTCGAAATATACCTGTGACCCCCACAATGACAGCAGGGTCGTGTAAGGGGCCTGTCAGGACATCTGGAACATGAGCCCCTGGAAGGCGCCGGCCTGCGTCCAGGCGGGTCCAGTCCAGACGATGCACTTTAAGACACAGGGGTGCGTGGCCTGACTTACTCCCACCGCTGTTCCGGGCTGGCGGGCCCTCCGCCACCCCAGCTCCCTGGCTCTTCTGTCTGCCGGGGGTGGCTCCCCTTTCCATGGTCCCATGTCTCCAGGGCTGTGTCCCGTCCAGTGCCCTGGCCGCGCCCTCTGCCCTCACAGAGGCTCTTCCCTGAGAAGTGAGGACAACTCAGCCCTTGGGACAGCCCCCCCGGGGATGATGCGTCATCTCCTGGAGCTTCGCACACGTGGAGCCCTCGCAGAACGTGCTCTGGGTCTGGCTGCCCCCGTGCTTTGTAATTGCCTCGAGACTGAGTCATTATGATTCTGCGTTGTGAGCGAGTCGGTGCCCGATTGTTGCCGAATCCTCTTTTGCTGTAACGGAGTCTTCCCTTTGACTCCCCAGGCGGTCCCTGCCCCGTCTTGAGGTCGGGAGGTATGACCAGGCTCTCCACCCTCTTCCCTGGCCGCCGGGCGGAACCTGAGAAGCTCTCTGGGACGGGGACGCTCAGAGCCCGTCCCTGGGCGGCCCCTGCATCACCTTGCTGGAACCACATGTTCTCCAGCCCCCCACCCTCGGCCTCAGACTCCCCGGCTGGCCCAGCCCCCATGTCCCAGCAGACCCTGAGGCTTCCACGCCAGCTCTGGGACGGTGGGGAGGCTGGGACTCGGTCTTGGAGGTCGCGAGGAGACACGGGTGCCTGCTGTCTGCAGGACCCTTGGCTCCTGTCCCAGGCTGGCAGCAGAGCGTCGGGTTTGCCCGAAGGCCCCGTCTGTCCACAGGCCAGTGCTTCCCAGCCACACACCAGGAGAGCGTGGCCGAGCTCCTGAGAAAGTGAGATCCCGCTGGGTCTGCGTGTAAAGGAGGTACGCCCAGAGCCCCGTGTCTCTGCCTGCCTCCTCCCTGACCTGGGGGCCCACCAGGGCCTGGGACCTGAGACCCAAGGGCTGGGTCAGTCCTGCCCGCCTCGCTCAGGGGGCCCGGTTACCCTCCTGAGGTGGAGCTGAGCAAACCTGAGTTTCTTCCTTTTGGTTTATAAACTTGCTCTAGTTCCCGGGATCAATGTGGTCCAGGCCCACACACACCTGTTTGGAGCGCCCTGCCCTTGCCAGGACTGTGCCTGCTGCTGCTGCTAAGTCGCTTCAGTCGTGTCCGACTCTGTGCGACCCCATAGACGGCAGCCCACCAGGCTCCCCCGTCCCTGGGATTCTCCAGGCAAGAACACTGGAGGGGGTTGCCTGGCATCTGGTGGAGCTAGTGTTGGTGGACGCACGTGGGGTCAGGCTGGCGGCGCGCCCTCCGGACCCGGGTGCAGATCCCCAGCCCTGTGCTCCGGGGCCCAGCGGCCTTGGGTGTGTCCACGGCTGGGCCCTTGGGATGGGGGTGGCGTGGGCCGTGACACTGAGCTCTCTAGTTGAGAGCCTCGGTTTCTTCTTTTGAAGGGGCTTCCCAGGTGGCGCTCATGGTCAAGAACCCACCTGCCACTGCAGGAGATGTGAGAGACACGGGTTTGATCCCCGGGTAGGGAAGATCCCCTGGAGAAGGGCGTGGCACCCCACTCCAGTATTCCTGCCTGGAGAATCCCATGGACAGAGGAGCCTGGTGCTATAGTCCATGGGTTGCAAAGAGTTGGACACGACTGAGCCTGTAGAGCTGGCGTGTGCCCACCCCCCGGGCTTGTGGCCTGGGCTGGTGAGTGCACCCTCCCTTTCTCGGCCCCCAGCTATGAAAGAGCGCCCCTCACTAGTCCATGGGTTGCAAAGAGTTGGACACGACAGAGCCTGTAGAGCTGGCGTGTGCCCACCCCCCGGGCTTGTGGCCTGGGCTGGTGAGTGCACCCTCCCTTTCTCGGCCCCCAGCTATGAAAGAGCGCCCCTCACAGCGCGCGCCTCCCCCCCGGGTTTCTCATGCTGGGGTCTGCGCTCTGCCTCTCACGTGCTGCAAGCCTTGTGTCTGAGCCTCCACGTGGGCACATGGGGCTGGCCTGAGCAGGGGGCAGCACCCCCCGCTTGCTCTGCGTGGACACAGGCCCCGAGATGCTCCCGGCAGCGTGGGGAGCTGTGGCCGAGCCCAGCCTTGTGCCCGGACCTGCGAGGGGGTGAAGCGAGGCTGGCTCTGACAGTCACAGATGTGCCTGCAGGGGTCTGCGTGGGTGCAGGGCAGGGGCGACGGGCAGGGCGTGAATGCAGCTCAGCTTACGGGAGGATCTCCTTGGGGAGACCCCGGAGACATTTGGGGAGCACAGTCTGAAGGGAGAGCCTGGGCGCCCTTCCTGCAGCCTGAGGGGAGGGGACGAGGCTGGCTGTCACTGGTGCGGTGTGTTGGGTTCCCAGGTCTCAGGGACCGACCCCCCCCACCCCGCATACTCTGGGCGCTCACAGCCTCAGACGTGCATCCTCTCACAGGGAGGAGGCCTTGGCAGCCGCCTCCAGTGTTCTTGCCAGGAGAATCCCATGGGCAGAGGAGTCTGGGAGGCCCCAGTCCGTAGGGTCGCTAAAAGTCGGACAGGACTGAAGCGCACACACGTCCTCTCCCAGGCTGGAGGCCAGAGGCCTGAGCCCGGTGCCCGCGGGGCTGCCGCCTCCTTCTTTTTCTGTTTGATCCCAGTGTGCGGCTTGTGAGCCCTGGATGCCCGATCAGGGCTTGAACCAGGGCCGCTCCACTGGGAGCCCAGAGTCTCCCCTGGGCTGCCAGGGGAGGTCCCGGCAGTGGCAGTTTGTTTAGCTTTCTGGCCTCGTCCCGAGCGGCGTGTGGGATCTCAGTTCTCCGATCGGCCAAGGCCTCACTCCTGGAGGCTCTCCCAGCCTCTGGGGCCCCCAGCGGTCCCCAGCATTCCCTGGCTGGTGGACGCAGCACCCCAGTCCTGGTCTCGGTCACCACGGGGACTCCTTCCCCGTGTGCCTGCATCCACAGTTCCCTTTTCTGATACGGACCCCCAGTCTGCGGCCTCATCCTAGCTGCATCTGCAAAGACCCTGTTTCCCAGCAAGGTAGTGTTCACAGGTTGCCTGGGGTTGGGACTTGACGATGGCTTTCGGGGGACACAGTTAAACAGATGGGCTGTCCTGGCCCCGAACCTGGCGGGCGTGCTGGGGAGGAGCAGGTACTGGCCTGCCCCTTGGTCCCGTGCAGAGCAGGCCAGCGCTCAGAGTGCCCCGGGCGGCTCCGGGACTGGTCTGGCTCCTCCGTGCAGGACAGCTTGGCCTGTGGGGTCACATGTGCTTCAGCAAACACGGGGCGAGGAGCACCGAACTGCTGTCCAGCATCTGCTCAGACTGAGCTGTTCGGCTCATTGTGGTCCGTGTCAGGAAGGATCAAGTGGTTCAATCGGATCCATTTCGCCTGCTGGCATTTTAAGTACAGAAATGGTGCTCCATTTTCAGGGGGACAAAAAGCCCTTTTCTTATGACTGTGAGCGCCCTGTTATCAGTAGACCTCCGTGGCTTCAGGGGCCAGCCGGGCCCTGGCCTGCCCAGCAGTGACCCGCGCTGAGCCCTGTGCTGTTCCTGTCGCTGGGAAACTGAAGCCAGGCGCGTCTGGGGTTCCATAACCGAGAGTTGCCTCGAGGGGCTTTGTCTCCATTATCCTTGGGATCTCGGGCGCAATAAGGTGTCAGGAACGAGCTGCTTTTAATTAAATTTCACAAGAGAAAAAATGTTAACTCTAGAGGCGTCTTTCTTTCCTGTAGCTGATCCCCCCCACCCCGCATACTCTGGGCGCTCACAGCCTCAGACGTGCATCCTCTCACAGGGAGGAGGCCTTGGCAGCCGCCTCCAGTGTTCTTGCCAGGAGAATCCCATGGGCAGAGGAGTCTGGGAGGCCCCAGTCCGTAGGGTCGCTAAAAGTCGGACAGGACTGAAGCGCACACACGTCCTCTCCCAGGCTGGAGGCCAGAGGCCTGAGCCCGGTGCCCGCGGGGCTGCCGCCTCCTTCTTTTTCTGTTTGATCCCAGTGTGCGGCTTGTGAGCCCTGGATGCCCGATCAGGGCTTGAACCAGGGCCGCTCCACTGGGAGCCCAGAGTCTCCCCTGGGCTGCCAGGGGAGGTCCCGGCAGTGGCAGTTTGTTTAGCTTTCTGGCCTCGTCCCGAGCGGCGTGTGGGATCTCAGTTCTCCGATCGGCCAAGGCCTCACTCCTGGAGGCTCTCCCAGCCTCTGGGGCCCCCAGCGGTCCCCAGCATTCCCTGGCTGGTGGACGCAGCACCCCAGTCCTGGTCTCGGTCACCACGGGGACTTCTTCCCCGTGTGCCTGCATCCACAGTTCCCTTTTCTGATACGGACCCCCAGTCTGCGGCCTCATCCTAGCTGCATCTGCAAAGACCCTGTTTCCCAGCAAGGTAGTGTTCACAGGTTGCCTGGGGTTGGGACTTGACGATGGCTTTCGGGGGACACAGTTAAACAGATGGGCTGTCCTGGCCCCGAACCTGGCGGGCGTGCTGGGGAGGAGCAGGTACTGGCCTGCCCCTTGGTCCCGTGCAGAGCAGGCCAGCGCTCAGAGTGCCCCGGGCGGCTCCGGGACTGGTCTGGCTCCTCCGTGCAGGACAGCTTGGCCTGTGGGGTCACATGTGCTTCAGCAAACACGGGGCGAGGAGCACCGAACTGCTGTCCAGCATCTGCTCAGACTGAGCTGTTCGGCTCATTGTGGTCCGTGTCAGGAAGGATCAAGTGGTTCAATCGGATCCATTTCGCCTGCTGGCATTTTAAGTACAGAAATGGTGCTCCATTTTCAGGGGGACAAAAAGCCCTTTTCTTATGACTGTGAGCGCCCTGTTATCAGTAGACCTCCGTGGCTTCAGGGGCCAGCCGGGCCCTGGCCTGCCCAGCAGTGACCTGCGCTGAGCCCTGTGCTGTTCCTGTCGCTGGGAAACTGAAGCCAGGCGCGTCTGGGGTTCCATAACCGAGAGTTGCCTCGAGGGGCTTTGTCTCCATTATCCTTGGGATCTCGGGCGCAATAAGGTGTCAGGAACGAGCTGCTTTTAATTAAATTTCACAAGAGAAAAAATGTTAACTCTAGAGGCGTCTTTCTTTCCTGTAGCTGACAGCGTCTTTAGAAAAACGTACCGCACACGTTCATCTCTGCCATCATGAAGAGGCGGTTTTCAGGACCTGTCAGTGTTGTCGGACAGGAGGGGAGACTCAGTTAGCAGTGAAGGGTATTGTTGAGTCTGACCTTAGCCCTGCCTCATTGGACAGATCCGTGGAGATTCTTCAGATTCCCCCCTGATTTTAGGGGCGGCGATGTTAAAGATCTGGATGTCTCCGCCTTGCCCTGCCCTCCGTCTGCACCCGAGCACCGGGGCGGTGCGGGGAGAGCCTCCTTCCAGGTGAGATTGCTCACTGGAGCCTCATCCCAAGTGCGACGGGCCTTCTGTTGCCCAGTCGCATCCCTGGCTCCTGGGGCCAGGAGCCTCCAGGGTTCGGTGTTTGGTCTTAAGCGAGCAACCTCAGGTCCTCGGACAGGGGGCCACGGACCCCTGGCCACTTCCTGCTCCCTTCTTGCAGCCCACAGCCATCCTGCTTGTCGGACAGCAGCACGTGGTGGGGGTGGGGGACAGAGGGTGAGTGGAAGGATTCTGCAGAGATGCTGAGCTGCATTTCGGACCCACTGACTTGGAGAGCCTTGGACACGTGTGCGGACCAGGTCCAGCAGAGGACTGGACCCGGGGACCAGAAGCAAGGCCTTGTGCACAGCCACCCTGTGCTGGGAGGTGTGGGGCACACGGAGAGTGTGTTCAGAACGTGTGTGCAGGACAGTTACTCAGATCTCAGAGGGCTGGGCCTGCCTGGGGCTCACCCTTCGAGTCTCCCACGGAGCCGGTGTGCCCCTGGGGCGGCGAGGAAAGCTCGCCTGCTGGCCAGACTTGGCCTCAGAGCCCCGCAGAGCCCTGCTCTCGCCCCAGCCACTCCGCCTGGTGCCTTTCAGCGCTCGCTTTGGACGGGCAATCGCAAAGCTTTGGAGGCGTTCCGCTGTTTTGAATTGGGTGGCGCTGTGCCTCCAGGCCCTCTGCCTGTGTCCCTGTCCCTGCTTGGCCCTGCCTGATGCCAGCCCGTTCTAAAATCTCCTCCGAACCTCCTTCCCGGACTGCAGAGGAGAAGGCAGACGCTGGGAGGTGGCCCGGTGCCGCTGGTTCAGGCGTTGTGTCAGACCTGCCTCCTCCTGCCCATCCGAGTGCTGAAGCGGGAGGCGCGCGGGCCGGGGTCGGGGAGGGCAGGGCCTGCAGAGGTGGGGACCAGCGGCACAGGGCAGACGGGCCTTTCTGCTCCCCGAGAGGCTTCCCTCTGTGTGGACACAGTGAAACGTGGACTCGGTCGGCGCGGAGCGGGCCAGGCAGCCAGCTGACCGCCCCCAGGTCCTCGGAGTTGCTTTTGGAAGGCCAGGTCCGTCCTTTCAAGCCCGGGGCGGGGGCAGGACTGTGTGCGTCCTCAGGGGTCAGGCCGGAGCAGGAGAGGTGCTGGGCTGGAGCCAGGGCCTCGGGAAGGGGCTGGGGGTGTTTATGTAGTGACTCGGAAGAAACAGACCACACAGACGCACGCGCAGACAGCTGGGCTGTTCTCGGCATTTCTCCTCTTAAGGCTCTTCTGGGTCTGCCTTCGAAGCCGGGGTGGATGGGGGCATCTTCCCGTCTTGTCTCTCTGGAGCACGCTTGTCCATCTGTCTGTCTGTCCCTTCTTGGACTGGTCCTGGTGCTTGTGTGTGTGTGTGTGTTAGTCGCTCAGTCGTGTCCAACTCTTGGCGACCCCATGGTCTGTAGCCCACCAGGCTCCTCTGTCCATGGAATTTTCCAGGCAAGAGTACTGGAGTGGGTTGCCATTCCCTTCTCCAGAGGAACTTCCCTACCCAGGGGTGAACGCAGGTCTCCTGCATTGCAGGCAGATTCTTGCTTGTGCTGGACACTAAAGTACAGGTGAGGCGGCGCCCCTGCCTCGGGACCTTCGGGTGCGTGGGGACGGAGGGCAGGTGCCCCTTCTGTGCAGCTTGAAGGGGCGAGACGGGGGTGGCTGGGAGGGTGGCTCTGCCGTGCAGGCCACCTGCAGACTCTGGCCTCCTGCCCCTGGATCCCTGCAGGCCAGCAGTGGGGGCCTTTGGGGGCAGAGGTCTGGGTGCCAGGCCGCGGGGGCAGGCACCGCCTCAGGCCGGGTGGGCCTCGTGCACAGCCCACTTTCGGGAGAGGACCATGTTTCCCCAGGCCCTTCCCCGCCTCTGCCAGCATCTTTGGGGTACAGCAGACATTGCGCTGGGCCTTCAGGGGAGCCAGTCTCCCCGGGGAAGGGTGCAGTGCACCGCCTGGGACAGGGAAGGGGCAGGGCCTCCAGGCGCGGCCGTGGCCTTGTGCGCCTGGCAGTCTCCCTCGTGCCTCGCGGGGACTTTCATGAGGGACGCGTCCTGGGCTGGATGAGCTGGAATCATGTCCTCAAGTGGAATCTGCAGGGTAACTGTCTCTCAAACCCTGGGGCCAGAAACCCCGGTGGTTTCTCTATTCATGGACTTGTGTTGCAAGGAGATGTGATAATTGATGAGTATCTGTGGAAATGGATACGATTGTGTCCTCTTTAATGAGCTAACAATTTCATGCCGAAATCTCAGCAGCGCTATTGTTTAGAAGACAAGGGGACATGCAAATGAGGCCAGGGCTCAGATTGTGGTGGGAACAATGCAAGCAGCCTCTTTATTGGACTCATTAATTAATTCCCCATCAGCCAATGTCCCTGGGAATGAACTGGAAAAATAATTAAAATGATACATGAGGTAAGGAGTTTAGAAATTCGAAAGGTGAAGGCGAGAATTAGTTTAATACATAATTAGACATATTATTTGTGACTGCATTTTTTTTTAAGTATGTTTCACAGAGGCAGTGGGGTCCTATTTTTAGTCCTGGGTAGCTCATAAATACCATTTGGGGCTGTTTTTCAACTCATAAAGGCTCATAAATTTTCTTAATGACATTAAGTGGCTAATTATATTGTACATTGTTAAAATAACTCCAACTGCAAAATCGAATAATACAACAAAAGTTTCAGAAGCAAGTTTTTAGAGGAGTTAATTTGGCTAAATTACCAAGTGAAATTCTGGGTGTTTGCACCCAGCTGAAAGAATTTCAGCAAAGCATCCCCTACAGCTTGTGTTGTAGGTTTGATCCGCAGGATGAACTTTGCCTACCAGCCAGCCTGCCTGCTATTGAAGTGAGCGGTCCAGGTGGGAGGTCCCCCCCACCCTGTCAGGTCCTGGCTGACCTCTGCGTCCACAGTCCTCCAGCGCAGGCTGACTCGACAGAACGTGCATTCCCACTGTCCTGACTCTCAGCCCTGGTTGCCCTGCTGTGGGTGTCGGGCTCCCGCAGATAGCGGTCGAGTCCGTCCTTGAGTGCTGTAAGCACGCTTGAGTTCCACCAGCCTTAAACTCCTGGTCAGCATCGCCGCCCCCGTAGGATGCCACCACTGGGAGGGACCACTGCTGCCCTGACCGCCCCAGCGTCCACCCACATGGTTCCCTGTGATTCAGCGTTACTGTGAATGGCACCCCAAAGACGGCCCAGCAATTCCGCTCCTGGGAATCTGAAGATATGAACATTTCTCTTTGTTTATTTGGCTGTGCCAAGTTTTAGTTGTGGCATGCAGGATCCAGTTCCCCCAACCCAACCGGGGACTGAAACTGGGCCCCCTGCATTGGGAGCACGGAGCCCCACCCACTGGGGCACCTGGGAAGCCTTGGTATAGACATTTTTTAAGGTTACCGATGTTAAATTTGAACCCTATACTGAGGCCTTTTTTTTTTTTTTAAATGAATTATTTCAAACTCACTTTGGAAGCCAGTCTCCTGAGCTCCTGGAGAAAAGAACGTGAGCCCCAATGAAAGAATAAGCCCGCTTATGAGGGCCCAGGGCGGCAGCCGCCGTCATGAGCAGCTGCGTCACTCCTCGGCTCGCGGGGTGTCAGGTCAGTGGGCCGGGAGCCGGGTCCACCCGCACCTTCAGCGGGTCCTTGAGGGCTCAGGGCTGGCCACGGCCTCCTGGCCACGGAGCCGCTGCGGGTCGGCTCTTGGGCCTGGGCCTCCCACTGGACTGCTGAGCCCTCAGCTGCCCGTGTGGCCCTTGGTCCCT
The DNA here is from genome assembly GCA_006410635.1 of Cephalophus harveyi. NCBI lineage: Eukaryota > Metazoa > Chordata > Mammalia > Artiodactyla > Bovidae > Cephalophus > Cephalophus harveyi. The sequence continues at coordinate 6,093 of SJYT01054755.1, read as the reverse complement.
GCCTCTCCTCTGTGTTATGCCTGAGGTCCGGATCCCCAAAACTGAGAGAATAAGACGTCCACAGTAATGCAAAAGCACAAAGGGGTTTTACTGCTAGCTCGAGCTAGGGCTCAGGTCTTATCCAGTGCAGTGGAATCTGACAAGAGCCCCGAGCTCTGGATTACAGCAGTATTTATACATTTAGCCCTGTTCAAATGTTGCAATAGAAGAGACGGCAGACAGTGATTGGTTAGTTTATGCGCGCGCGGATTTTCTTGGGGAATTTCCATCTTTCTCCTGATTGGTTCGGGCCAGGCTATGGGGAATATATTGATTGGTTGAGTTCTGGCGCCGGCGGGAATTTTGAATTGTTTTATTATGACCTTATCTCCTAGAACAGTGACTCAGCTTTCCCATAAACCGAAACTCAGGCCTGCCCTAGTCCTTGAAGCCTGTCATGGCTTCTGTTTGGTCCCAACATTCCCCCCTGTCTTTTGATCGTATAGAGGAATCCTCCTTCATATCCTGGGGCAGGGTCTGATATTGCTGCCTCAACACAAGTAATTGAACTGTGTTAATACGCTCCTTTAGGAAGGTTATCAGCTTGTTGAGGATACATGGGCCAAAAGTGAGAATCAGCAGAAGCACTATGATTGGGCCCAGTAAAGTGGAGATTAGCGTTGTCAGCCAGGGAGATTGTTGGAACCAAGACTCGAATCAGCTTAGTTGGGCCTCCGGTTCCCTTTTTCAAAGCGCTAATCCCTCTCTCACCTTTGCCATAGATTCTCTCACCACTCCTGTATGGTCTGCATAGAAGCAACATTCTTCTCCTAAGGCCACACATAACCCTCCTTGGTGTAGGAAGATCAAGTCTAGGCCACTTCTGTTCTGTAAAACGACCTCCGACAGTGAAGTTAGGGATTCTTCAAGGTGGCTAATTGACTCCTCTGTGCGGGCGATGTCTTCATCTATGGCGGCCCGCCGGGAAGTCAGCCCTTGGTTCTGCATAGTCAAGGATGCTATCCCTGTCCCTGCTCCAGCAATCCCGAGACCAAACAGGGTCGCTAAAGTAATAGCAGCAATTGGTTCTCTTTTGCTTCTAAACATCTCTCCCGGCTCCATTCCCTGGTCCCAGTGAGTGTACATAACCTCTCCAGAGTAGTATAGGATCTTTGGTATTACGGCGACCAGAACACAAAATTCTCTACTCTGATTAAAAACTGCTGCATGTAAGCAAGGCGTCAACCCAGTATGGGAACAGACCCACCAACCCCCTGCCTCAGGCACAGTCCCTGTTGTCCCGTCTAGTCCTGTGAGACTAGCAGCTTGGGCGCACAGGGGGGTCTTTTCAGATGGAACCGTACCTAGGCAAAGTCCCCTTCCCCAGACTTCTCTCACTGTGAGACCGACCTTACGTTCCCCCCATTGACGTTGAGGTGGGTTCGGGCTGGTGGATAAGTTGTAAGAAATATTTAAGCCTACTGCTTCATAAAAGGGAGGGTAAAGAGTCTAACAGAGCCAACAAGATCGGGTTGCATTTGGGTTGGAATGATTTAGGGCTGCAAAGGCTGCTTTGATCAAACCCCATAATGGGTCCGACATTTCACTGAGCTGTGGCCCTGGCCGGGAAACGAAAGGCTTAGGGCTCAATGTTACAGACCCCTGGGCCGGGGATGTCTTAGTCACCCGGCTCAATGTTGTAGACCCCTGGGTTGGGGATGCCTTGGTCATTTTTTTGTAGGTTGGGAATTTCAACCTGATTGGGTCCTACACTATGCACCTGTATCGGCTCTATGATCTGGCTAATACTGAAAATTCCTCCAGGATATGGGCCGGGCCACTCGCCTTAGAGTTGGAAACCCTACATCAGCCCAGAGACCCAGGGCTTCCCCTTAGCTGAATTCTGATTGAACATCACCTTAACCTGGGTGCAGTTGTGTCCGCTAGCACGGTGACTGGGGGCAAAGGGCTTTGTAAATGAGAAGTTAACGAAATCCCTGTTTCCCACTCCCCAGCGCCAAGAGCCATCACTGGAGGTCACACAGCTCCAAGACCAGCAGAAACAGTGCTGTGGACCCCACAGGTTTTCCAGTTGTTCTTTAAATGTCCGGGGCATGCCCAGAACCCACGGTATCGGATGAAGCCCTCCACCCAAGTCGTCTCTACAAGGTCTTTGAGGTTAAAGTACATATCTGGCCACCAAGTGTTTGGGGGATGGATTCCTGTGGTCGAGTTGAGTACCTCTCGCGTTAACCCGTTTTGGAGTTTCCAGGTGATCTTGGCCAGTTGATGCGGGTTGACGTTTGCAGCTCCAAGGTTAAAGAGGGCAGTCATCAGCAGACAAATCATGAGGCCTCCCGAGTTCCCTGGCGAATGAGCCTCAGCTTCAAAGGGTTTGATGGGTGAAGGTTCACGGTCCATTCCTTCCGAGCCTCGTCCTGTTCCTCCGGAGTGGCACGGCGCACGTGGTTGCAGTGCACCCAAGGTCCAATGCCGCCAACCTTTAGGCAGTAGGGGTAGTGAGGAGAACAGCATAAGGGCCCTTCCATCTGGGTTCCAGTGTTTTGGACTGGTGTCGCTTGACCCACACCCAGTCCCCCGGGCCAATGCCATGTGAAGGGACCGCTCCCTTGTCTTGGCCCTCATGGATTTCTTTGACCAAGGTCCAGATGTGCATATGCACCTTATTCAAAGCCAGTAGAGCCTCTCGGAATTTCCGCAACGGAGGTGGCGGCTTGATTTTTCCCTCAAAGACAGGGCATACAGGAGGGGGACCCCCGTAAACAATTTCAAAGGGGGTTAGGTTCAACTTCTAGGGGGTATTACGCGCTCAGAAAAGAGCGAAGGGAAGGAGAGTCACCCAGTCCCCGCCAGTCTCTATTGCCAGTTTTGCCAGTGTTTCTTTTAGTGTCCGATTCATCCTCTCCACCTGCCCTGAGCTCTGGGGATTGTATTCGCAATGTAGCTTCCTTTTGGTCCCCAGGGCCGAGGCCAGTCCCTGAACAATTTTACTCACAAAAGCGGGCCCATTATCAGAACCAATAGCTGCCGGCAGCCCAAACCTAGGCGCTATCTCCTCTCGGAGCTTTTTAGCCACCATTACTGCTGTTTCCCTCTTAGTGGGATAAGCCTCCACCCCACCCCCCCAGAGAACGTATCTACCAGAACTAACAAGTAACGGTACCCATACTTGCCTGGCCTTACCTCCGTAAAATCGATTTCCCAATGCTGTCCTGGCCTTTCTCCCCGGCACCTTATGCCCGTGTGCTGTCCTTTTCCCAGTCTCATCATCTGGCACGCCTTGCAGGCGCGGACTGTGTCTTGTATAGTTGCCTTTTGTCGGGGAAACCGCAGACGTGCTGTCTGTAGAATTGCCAGAGTCTTCTTTTCTCCCAAATGGGTGGTCTGATGCAGGTGCATGCAAAGGTGCCGACCTAAGTCAGCAGGGAGCAACAGGTTGTCATTCTGGTCCCGATACCATCTGTCCTCACTCACAGGACGGTCTCGCAGACGTGCTGTCTGTAGAAGTGCCAGAGTCTTCTTTTCTCCCAAATGGGTGGTCTGATGCAGGTGAGTGCAAAGGTGCCGACCTAAGTCAGCAGGGAGCAACAGGTTGTCATTCTGGTCCCGATACCATCTGTCTTCACTCACAGGACGGTTGGTATTTTCTTGAATCCAATCCTGATCAGAGGAGGAGTACTCGGGGGTCGGGGGCAGGGTCCCCATTCCCGGGCTGGTAGTCCCACAGTTAATGTACGAGTCTTACAGTCTGGTGGCCACCTCGTGAGCCGCTGCGTCGGCGGCGCGGTTACCTCGCGCCCCGATATCGTCTCCTTTCTGGTGCCCTGGGACATGGACTATGGATACCGCCCGGGGCTGATGGACCGCTGCCAAGAGTCAGCGGATCTCAGGCAAGTTTTTAACTTCTTTTCCCTCTGCTGTCAGGAACCCTCGCTCTTTATATTTAGGGCCTTGGATATGCACTGTGCCAAAGGCGTACCCGCTATCAGTATAAATGGTGACCCTCTTCCCTTTTGTCCTTTCCAGTGCTTGTATCAAGGCTATTAATTCTGCTTTCTGAGCGGATGTTCTGGGGGGCAGAGCTTCGGCCCAGATGACCTTCCCAGAGTCATCCACTGTTGCTGCTCCCGCCCTCCTCTGTCCGTCCTTTATATAACTGCTTCCATCGGTGAACCATGTTAGTTCACTGTTTTTCAAGGGTATGTCTGTGAGGTCCCTCCGTATGGCCTGCACATCGGCCAATACCTCAGAACAATCGTGGAGGGGTCCGTCTGTCTCCGGGACGGACAGAAGGGTGGCCGGGTTCAGAAAGCAGGGTATTTGAAAGTGTATCCGGGGAGTGTCCAGCAGTAAGGCCTGGTAATGGGTCAAGCGAGCGTTGGAGATCCACTTACCCGGTGGCTGCTGGAGGATACCTTCAATGGCATGAGGAGTGTAGACCAGAAGGCGCTGTCCATAGGTCAGCTTGTCGGCGTCATGGACCAGGAGGGCAGTGGCCGCGATGATCGGAGGCATGGCGGCCACCCAGCAGCCACCAGCCTTTTTGAGAGGAAGGCCACGGGCCGCCTCCAAGGTCCCCACTGTTGCGTCAGGACGCCCTTTCCCACTCCCTGTTTTTCGTCCACAAATAGTTGAAACGGCTTGGACGGGTTAGGGAGAGCAAGGGCCGGGGCTTCTAGCAGAGCCTGCCGGAGCTCTTGAAATGCCTGTCTCATTGGCTCAGTCCAAGTCCAGTTTTTACTCTCCCCGCCTCCTTCATATAGTGGCCGGGCCTTCTCGGCGAACCCCAGGATCCATAGCCTGCAGTACCCAATAGTCCCAAGGAGCTCTCTCACCTGACGGGGAGTCGTTGGCTCGGGGATCTGCAAAAGAGTCTCTTTCATGGCCTGTGTCAGCCATCTCCGCCCCTGCTTTATCTTATACCCTAAGTAAGTGACCTCCTGTTTAGCAATTTGGGCTTTCTTTGCACTAGCTCGGTATCCCAATGTCCCCAAAGTTTGGAGGAGGTCGCCAGTCGCCTCTAGGCATGCCTCCTCGGTAATAGCGGCCAGCATAAGGTCATCCACATATTGCAACAGGGCGACGCTGGGGTGGTCAGCCCGGGACTCACGGAGGTCTTCACCCAGGGCCTCACTGAATAATGTTGGAGAGTCTTTGAATCCCTGCGGGAGGTGAGTCCAGGTCAGTTGTCCTGTGATCTGGCTGTCCTCCTCGGTCCATTCGAAGGTGAAGATCTCTTGGCTCGGAGGGGCCAGAGGCAAACTGAAAAAGGCGTCCTTCAAGTCCAGGACTGTCTACCAGACACAGTCTGGCGGCAGGCCACTCAGGAGGGTGTACGGGTTAGGGACGGTGGGATGAATGTCACTTACCCGTTTGTTGACTTCACGAAGATCCTGGACCGGCCTAAAGTCCGTTCCCCCAGGCTTTTTCACAGGTAACAGGGGAGTGTTCCAGGGAGATCGACACCTTTTGAGAATCCCTACCTTCAGGAGCCACTGTATATGTGGCGTGATTCCTCGCTGGGATTCCAGACTCAGGGGGTACTGTTAGGGGTGGCATCTGCTTTCAGTTCAACAGTGATGGGGGGTCTTCGTTTGGCCAGTCCTACCCCCGTCGTTTCTGCCCAGGCCAGAGGGTATTTTTGGGCCCAAGGTTACACAATAGGGTCATAGCCGTGGGAGGCCCCGGGTGACGCAGTCTGTACTCGTCTCTCAGCGCGAGGGACAGAACGTGAATTGGATGTCCCGCCCCATCCGTGACCGATATCCCTCCGGGGGCGAAGTGGATCTGCGCATTGACCTTGGATAACAGATCCCTTCCTAGCAGGGGTGCCGGGCATTCTGGTATCACTAGAAATGAGTGGGACACTCTTTGGGCCCCCAAGTCCACCTGACGCTTAGTGGTCCAGTAGTATCGTTTTGTCCCGGTGGCTCCTTGTACCCAGCTAGTCTTTTGGGACATTGGTCCATCCTTTTGATTGAGGACCGAGTACTGGGCTCCCGTATCCACCATGAAGCCGACCGGTTTCCCCTCCATATGAATAGTTACCCAGGACTCGGGGAAGGGTGCTGGGCCCTGACTCCCCTAATCACT
>SJYT01054752.1:161416-199238 GCA_006410635.1 Cephalophus harveyi | reverse complement strand
TTTATAGAATATTTTTTCCTTGGAGGAACTGACAAATTATGGTTATTAAGCTTTGATTTTTGGCCCACATTTTATAAAAAGTTAGTGGAGTGAGGTCAGGACTGACCAGTGCCGCCTCTGGGACTTGATGGCTGGCGTTAACCCCCTGGACTGCCGCACTGCAGTGCCGGGTGCTGCGCTGAAGGTGACCGGATGACTCAGCCCTAGACGGAATTCAGCCCTTGCCCAGCTGACCCATCTTGATCAGATAAGTCCAGAGACCAGTCAGTCCCCAGAGATCATGCCCTCCCCCTCTAAGCAACCAGGCACTACACAAGACCTCCCTCCCATCCCCTCTGCTGCCAGCACGGCTCAGCTCTGTGTATCTCAAGTGGACGACAGAAGGATGCTTGGCACTCTGTCTGCAGTGCTCTCTAGCACCCTGCCCATTACCACAACCACTGCCACCTCTCAGAGAGCTTCTCAGGCATTCCAAGTGTGACTGTTTGCAGGCATGCCAAACCTTGGGTAGACATGTATATTCGAATGACTTTCCCACTTGGTCTCTTTCCTGGTGGAACCAGCAGAAATAGCAGGTTGTTTCCATGGGGTCTGGCTCTTAAGAGTTCTGCCGCAGTGTTCTGAGCAATGGATTTTGGGGCTTTACCCACTGAGAGGTGGCTAGTTATCATCACATCCAGACCCCAGAAATATATTTATAGAAGAATTGTGGCAGAGATAGTTATGTTGCTTGTCTCACCACTGAAGATTTAGAGGAATAACTTAGTTCTCTAGATCCAATTCTGGGAAGATCTCAAGGGGATACTTCTTAGAGTGACTGAACCCACCATCAACCTCTCTAATCCCAGAGATGTGTTGTAAAGATGGAAGCATAGGTGAGGATTCCACCATCCCATCCCACCTTTCCTTGACACCATTACTAAGCCCTTACACCCCATGCTTTGAAGATGGAGGAATGGTAGACCCCATACCCCTCCTTGCTGGGAAGCTCTGCATATACCATCATAGGCAAGATAGGCACTCGGCAGGCTAATGTCCAGCCTGCATCACCCCCACCAAGGGACAACTCAGACTGTTCACACCACTGCCCAGGGGAAGCCACCTGGCCCATACCATCACTTTGCCACCGCTTTCTGGCACAGTGGGAAGAAGAAGATATTCCCACAAAACCGAAGATGGCATGCCACTGCTCTTAGGCTGAAGTGTTGAGAGATTCATGGACATCGGGTAGCTTAGTGCCCAGCCAGCCCTGATAGTTATCTCACCTCATGCCAGCCTGACATGAATGGACACACTGGTGACCAATGACTTATAGTACCATCTGCAATATGACACACCGGGGCAGGGGTTGCCCAGACCAAGGCTGTTCATCAGTCACTTGGGAAAATGATTTTTTCTGGAATATAGAAAGAGAAAGCAGAGAGGGGCTTCTTCGGGTACCCAGGAATTGACTCTTCCTTTTTCTTTTGGGTGAGGATGCAGCTCATGGAATCTGATTTTGGCTCAAGGCCAACACAGCATGACAGGCTGTGAATAAAAGGTTTATAACTAATAGATAATGTAAAGTGTTTTTTTTTAATAGTGATAGAAGCTCCAAGTATAAAAGGGGTCTGGAACAGAAAAACATTGATTGGATCTGGCAATACTTTACTGTGCAGAGTTCCTGGCAGCACATATCCATCTTTGGGATTTTGGAATCATCAATCACCCAGCCTCACCCAGGCCCTGACCCAACTTAATATCTCTATTTTGAAAGCCCTTCACTTTCAATATCGCTTCTACCATCTATCAGGCTGCTGGATAAGACCAAACATCAGAAGGAATCCTTGCTTAGCAGAGAGTTTCAAACTGTGTTTAGCAAAGTGCTAGGTTCCAAAGAAATTTCTCTGGGGCTGCTGTGGGATGGGTGAGGGGAGGCTGGGAAGAAGGGACTCGACATCCTGCCTTCACTATAGCCTTTAAATGAGCCCAGTTGTGCATGCCTAGACTGAGGCCATGCACTTGCATGCTGATATTAAGGCCCTCAGGCTCAAGAATTATTATATGACTGACTTTTCCTCTGCCAGCTCCCAGGACCAGGACCAGTGTACCAGAAGTCTAGGGGAAAGAGGAATACACTGAATGATACCAGGGGGTGTAACTGGCAAAATTCAGAAGCTTAGGAAACTCAAAGACAAATAACCAGTTTCTTCAGCATAAAAAACACAAGATGCTAGACAGAGGTACAGGCAACTTATAGATTAAAAGGGAATTGTGACACATGAAGCAATAGCAATATGTGAAACCTTGTTGGTTGGATCCTGCTTCAAACAAACAAACAGACAAACTAAAGCCAACTAGAAAAAAAGTATATGAGATACAGGATGAAATTTGACCACAGATGGGTTAGTAGATGAATTATTATTAATTTTTAGGTATGATAATGATAATATGATAAATTTTAAAGGAATCCTTTTCGAGATACAAACTAAAACATTTACAGATGATATGATATGGATTAGCTTCAAAGTAAAGTTGGTTGGGGGAGGGGTATAGTCAGAAGTATGAATAAATAAGACTGGACAAGAGTTGTCATTGTTGAACCTGGGTGATAGACACATGGGAGGATTTTATACCAGTCTCTCTATTTTCATTTGACATTTTCCATAACAAGTTAAAAAGTTTATGAACATTGCGAATGGCAAGCTGAGTAGATTTATTTTTCTAATGTTTCTTTTTTTTCTTTTTCTCTTTGCCAGTACTTATAATTTATGCCATCTTTTTGTGACTGAGTAAGTAACTCTAAATTTTCTTAAGAGGTAAGGTGAAGTAAAGAAAAAACAAAAAGATATTTGACTATATACTTTTCTATATAGTCTTCAGTTTCAATCATTATACTTTTTGAGGTAATTTAATGACCTATGCTGGAATTCTGCGATTGTCTTTTTTACCTTTTTATTCATTTTACTTTCCTCATTCTGAGTGCTTTTTCTAAGTTCATTCTCTTTGTTGGAGGAGGGAATGGCAACCCACTCTAGTATTCTTGCCTGGAGAACCCCCATGGACAGAGAAGCCTGGCGGGCTACAGTCCATGGAGTCACAAAGAGTCAGACATGACTGGGAGACTAAACACATTCTGAGGTAATTTAATGACCTATGCTGGAATTCTGCGATTGTCTTTTTTACCTTTTTATTCATTTTACTTTCCTCATTCTGAGTGCTTTTTCTAAGTTCATTCTCTTTGTTGGAGGAGGGAATGGCAACCCACTCTAGTATTCTTGCCTGGAGAACCCCCATGGACAGAGAAGCCTGGCGGGCTACAGTCCATGGAGTCACAAAGAGTCAGACATGACTGGGAGACTAAACACATTCTCTTTATTACTGATCAGTATATAGTTAAATGGATGGATAGATAAAGTGTATTTATATGAAATAAAAGAGATGATATGTGAATATATTAATATATTTATGTATTAAATAGTTCATTCTGTATATATAGATCTTTCTTCATATAGATATAGATGATGCTGCTGCTGCTGCTAAGTTGCTTCAGTCGTGTCCGACTCTGTGCGACCCCATAGGCGGCAGCCCATCAGGCTCCCCCATCCCTGGGGTTCTCCAGGCAAGAACACTGGAGTGGGTTGCCATTTCCTTCTCCAAAGCATGAAAGTGAAAAGTGAAAGTGAAGTCGCTCAGTCATGTCCGACTCTTTGCGACCCCATGGACTGCAGCCTACCAGGCTCCTCCGTCGGTGGGATTTTCCAGGCAAGAGTACTGGAGTGGGGTATATATATATCATCTACATCTCTGGCCACTGATCAACATCAACATCGACTGCAACTAACTATATATGTATACACACACACATATATATAATCTTCAGTGAGAAGTCTGCTGTTGCTATTTCCACTATTGATTTTCATTGTACTGCACTTTATTTGTGCCCCTGTATTCTTAATAGTCACAGCGCCTTCTCTTAATGTACTGAGACTATAAAGCATTCTCTATATTTTTTTCTCTCATTCAGTAAATCTCTTTCAGGTGGATGATTTTCTCCCAAACATATCTTTATCCTTCTTTCTTCTTTGGCAAATGCCATAGAGTTTGCCCTTTTCCTTTTAGTCATTCTGAACTTAAGTAGTCTGTCTTGGGAAATTAGGTCCAAAGTCCCAGTTCAGCATCTGTTTGAGCACAGAGAGATGTCTTGGGTCCAGAGTCAGAGGGCAGACTGGATAGAGGCTGAAGCCTGCAAGTATCTGGAGCCAGAGGATAAGTTGGTGCCATTCTAGTTCCCATTTCTGTCTTATGAGTGTGGATTAATGCAGAGAAACCTAACCATTGACAGGGATTAGTAATAAAACTCAGGGCAAATAGGAAAGCAGTTAGCAGAGGCTGTCAGCACTGCATGAAGGGCCACAGCAGGTTATTGATGCTTTTGCTGGGTAACACGTTGCTAAAAGAAGGCTGAATCACATAAACTTAAAATTTGAAAACAAATGTAGATCCTGAAGAACAAAAACAAGTAAACAAGCAAATAAAACTATCAGAGTTACTCAACTGAATTCAGACTCTGGGATTCCTGTGCCAGGGGAAAAAATAAAAAGTGCAACTCCAGGAATTATTTGTGCCTCAGATAAACCATGAGTCTTAAGGTTGCTCTGAGAGCCACTGATGTATAAAAATGAACATACCAAAGTGAGAGACTTCTGAGGAGTTCAGCTTCTCCAACATTAACTTTGTGACAAGTTCATCTGGAATGCTTTGGCCACTGATTAGCATTGACTGCAACTAAGAACAAGCATAGATATTGTATATGACTGTATAATGTCCATGTGATACACAGCTTTTAAAGAAATCATAACAGTTTTGAAACTTAGATTTACCATAGCTCCCGTTATAGTGTCACTGGCAATCTGTTCTTCCAAAATTGGTAAAGCTAAAATATGAATTCAGAATATTAGCACAAATTGTTCTGAGAATTTTCAAGTAAGAAACATATTTGTGTGTTTTTAACTAGTAACACAGATTGATCTTTGTGTCACTTTAGAGTTTACAAAGCACATTTACACTCATTATATCACCTAAGCCTATTTAAAGTACAAGGTACTTTATTCCATAAACAACTTCTCTCTGACATTCACCCAGCTAAAAGATCCGGGGGAAGCTAACTTCCCAAACACCTTTGCACCTTGCAGGCTTGTGCTCTGTGTAGTATACCAGGGAATAGGGATGAAATGAGGTTGTATATGACAGTGATTTGGAAATTAGAAAGTATTATACAAAGTATACACTAGAGTTAACATCACTAGTCCAGATACTTTTATAACCATGCATAGTTAACATCACTAGTCCAGATACTTTTATAACCATGCATAGTTATATCTACAGCCCATTAATTTTGCACACTGATTGTATAAAAGGAAATTATACATCCAGAAATGTTAAAAATAGATAAAACTCTGAAATTAATCTCTAATGACTTGGTTCCTTTTTAAGAGGAGATATTTAATCCCATGATGAAAGATATTCTAGGAGAGAAATGACAGGGGCATAACCTAGGGGAGGACCCAGGAACCTATGATGTCCCTATCTGCTGTTAATCTATGATAAGTTTGGTGCTTTTTAAGATTTCCTACAAGTGGATTTTCTTTTGATAAAGAAAAAGGGGACATTTTTAAAGTTCTGGGTGTGTTTGTGTTACATGTTAACAATTTGTTCTCCCTCCAATGGTACCAGATCACCATTTCACTAACAGCATGTGAAATGCTCATTTGATAACATTCTTACCAACAGTGATAGTAGAAACTGTAAGGATTCACTGCCAATCTATTCAGCAAATATGGATCAGATTATTTACATTAGCATTTCTTTGAATAATAACAAAATTAAACTCTTTTTCGTATATTTGTCCATTTTTATTTCTACTTTTATAAATTATAGATTCATTCTCTTGCTTATTTTTCTATTAAGGCATAAATGGTTTTATTGATTAAAAGAATATGTATGTACAAAGATACAAACCCCTGTCTTATATACTGCAAAGAATGAAAAGTGAATTACAAATGATAAAAAATAAAATTAATCATTGAAGATAATTCAGTCCTGGGAAATCTTCCCATAGGTAGCTGTGAGAGTTCCATCTCTTCTCATCTTTCATAGGGAGATACCCACAACACACGTATCCCCATTCGTTCTAAATTATGCAATTAGAGAACTGGAGGCAGTAGAATGGAGTCAAAGATGTTTCATAAATATCTTAAATTCTATGACCAAAATTAAGACTAACAAAAGGGCAAAACATGTTTGATGCTATTTTAAAGATAACATTAAACAGGGTTGGTAGTGATGTCTTATAAAGCAAATACAGCAAATAATCATAGACTCTAGATAGTAAGTAGATGGGCGTATGGGTGTACATTGTATAATGCTTTACATCTTAATGCATATTTGAAAGTTTTCATAATAAAATATTGGGGAGAAAGGTAAAATTTACCTTCTACACGAATACATTTCCATGCCTGTGTTATCTGTTGGGCTAATGTTGTCTTCCCAACCCCCTTAAAAAGAAAGACATTATGTAAAACCTAAGAGAACAGCTATTTGCCAACAAAGCACAATTTTTAAAGATTATATTGATACATACTACAATTACATAAATATTATCAAGTAAAATTTTTTCCATACAATAAATGAACAAAAGACCGTAGGTATGAAATATTTATAGCTTCATTTTTCTCTGTTAACTGTCCCACTTGTCACATTTTGTGAAGTGATTTAATTTTTTTTTTTTAATTAAGAAAATAGCCCTGAAACCAGGAAGGTGTACTGTAATGGTATTCTAGCTATTGCCCTCTTCAATTGTTAAATTTTATAATTCTGAATAAAAATCATTGTGATACTATTGAGATTCATCATTTTATTTCCTTCCTAAAGCTTATGATTGTGAATGACTAAATGTAAAGACTTCCACATAGTAACTTTCAAGAGTAAAAACTTGCTTCTTAATAGACATCTTTGAGAAGTATCATAGTTTAAAGATAAAAGCTCATTTTAATGAAGTAATGTTTACATCTGATTGCTTCCACTGTTGACTTTTAAAACTCCATTCTGTTTTTAGAAACATAATAAAAGTTATTGGAAACATTACTTGACTCTGTCCCAGGGTCTGTAGAAAAGCAAGTCAAGAACTGGGTTCAGTCCTAAGATTCTGCTATTCCAGAGAGGCTTTTATATTAACCACCTCAGGCCCTTTAATGGTAGCTACCAACTAGCTCAGTGGCTGAAAACAGTTCTCATGTAGAGGTCCTTACTAGAGCTGCCTAGGAAGGAAAGCTATCTTACAACAGCCATTCTTGGTTCCTTCCTGCTTTGTAGAAAACTGATACATAGGTCCACTAACAAACTGTGGGTGAAGATGAAGCACATTCCCTCTCAGCAGCTCTAGACACTGATGGGAGAATCCTCTGTTTGTCTCTTTAGAGTCCTGCCTTCACATAACCAGAGAGCCTCACAACAAACTTCATAGAAATTTTATGTGAAAATTGAGTGTGAAATAACTTTGGATCACATACTATTAATAATTGTCATAGAGCAGTGCTTTGATGAGTTAATTTTTTCATAATATAAAAGCAAAGATAAATACAACCTAGGTTCCTTTTCAGTAACAGTGTACAGGAGGAGAGAAAGTTATAATTTACAACCAATACTATATCAGAGTTCAAGTCATACAAAGAAAGTCTAAAAAACAATTAAAAAATTAGCACATTATGTGGTTTTCATTCTTATATGGTAACATTAGATTATGACTTAAAATTTTTTTAATTACATTAAATAATAAGTTAGAAGAGATAACTTACTGGTTTCCCAAATACAACAAAGCAAACAGGTTTAGACAACATAAAGTTTATGTCAGCTTCATCTTCGTTAAATATATCCACAAAAGGATGCTTTTCTGTCTTTTCTTGAGAAGTCATAATGCAAAACACTATAGTAAGAAAGAGTAAGATTGTTAAAGTGCCTAATTTAGGAGAAATAGGCAGGCAGGTTGGGGAGAACTAGAATATTCTGTGAATTTACTAAGCTCAGAAGCCATTCTACTTCAATGAGAGATGGGTTTTGCCAGTAATGGCAAATAAGTTAAACTGATCTATTAAAACAATACTTGGTTCATAGTTTGAGACAGAAAGCAAAAGCCAATATATGTTACATAAAAGACAGCTAAAATAGTCTCTTTGAAAGACTAAATTAAGGAAAAAATACACACATGTACATATACACATAAATGTTTTGATGTGTGTATGCTATTGAAGGTCAAATTAGTGTACACACAATCACCCCAAAAAAGCTCTATAGCAGACACTTAAAAATATCAAATTAAATGCTATATGTATACACACATAAAAATTTGTCTATGGGTATGTATGTAGGCCCTACTAGTGGCTCTAAAAGAAATCCTAATGGAAATGAGAAAATATGTAGAACTGAAAAACAATGAAACTAATATATAACAAATATGTAAGTTTACGATTTAAGAAGTTAGAAAAAGAAAAATAGAAAAAATATTTTAAAAATTAATAAATTGGAAAATAAACATTATAAAAAGAAGGTCAACAAAGCTAAATAGTGGTATTTTGAAAAGATTTACAAATAGAAAACTCTATCAAGATTGATCAAGAACAGAAGATAGAGAGCACAGACAATATTAGACATTAGTTTTTTAGCGGTGTGTTTTCTCACATCTCAAAACTAAGATTTTCCTATGTTTTTGTTTTTTATTTCTTTCATTATAGTCAGAGAATGTTCTCCATGTTATAATAATTCTTTGAAATTTGTCGAGTCTTGTCTTATGGGCTAGCACATGATAAATTTCAAAAAAATTCCCTAAATCTTTGAGAAGAAGAAACAATTTATATTTGTTTGACGTAGTATTCTTTAAAGGTTGACATCAAGTTTGTGAATTTCATTGGTTAAGTCTTCCATATGCTTACTGATTTACTGTCTACTTGATCAAACAATATTAGACACAGAAGGAAGCAAAACAGAGAAAATAATGCTGCAGATAGATAATAAGATGCTATCATTAATTTCAAAAAAATTCCCTAAATCTTTGAGAAGAAGAAACAATTTATATTTGTTTGACGTAGTATTCTTTAAATGTTGACATCAAGTTTGTGAATTTCATTGGTTAAGTCTTCCATAATGCTTACTGATTTACTGTCTACTTGATCAAACAATATTAGACATAGAAGGAAGCAAAACAGAGAAAATAATGCTGCAGATAGATAATAAGATGCTATCAGAAAGTTATCCCAAATAAATTTGAAAACTTAAGCAAAACTGACATTACTAGAAAAATCAGCTTCTTAAGAAAAAGAGAAAAACTTGAGTGGTTCTATAACAAATGGAATTAGTAACTATAAGTTTTCCCACAAGGAAACCAGATGGTTTTATTGAAGTGCTCCAAGTCTTATAATTACATAGACAGTCTTTCAGAAAAATGATAAAGTGGAGACTTCTTACATCAGTTTATGGGTCTCATATAACCTCCATACCTAAACCAGAGAAGAGTGCAAACAAGCAAAATTATATGCCAATTTCATTCATGAACAAGATTCTTAAAAATCCTAATCAAAGTATTAGCAAGTTGAATTTAGCAATATATGAAGAAGATAAGATTACACTAAGTTGGGTTTCCCCAGGAATTCAAGGACAGTTTAATATGGGAAAATTAATTTTCATATTAAAATAAATTTAAGGAGAAAAACTGTATGGTCATCTTAATAGAAGTATGAAATAATTCAGCACCCTTTAATGATCACTAAAAGATACATCTCTTAACAACTAAGAATAGAAGTGTTCTTTTATTGGTAAAATGTATGAAAAAAAGATAACCATTGTATCTAATGATTAAATACTTAAAATATTATTTTTTAAGACAAAACTGTAATTATTTCCAGATGATATGATTGTTTATGTAGAAAACTCAAATATACCACAGATAAATTTTAAGAATTAATAATCCAGTTTGCTGAATTCAAAATCATTATACAAAATTCAGTTGTATTTCTATAAATCAAAAATAGCTAGAAAGTGTAGCCAAAGACAAATATGACTTAGCAGCAAAAACATAAACTAATAATTTAATTAGGATTAAGCAGAACAAAAGATATATAAGCCCTTTATGGAAAAGCTATGAAACCTTATGAAAATATTTTAATAAGCAGACTTTCCATGAAAGATGGACCAAAACTTTGTCCTAGTGTCTGGGGAATTGCTCATGGAACCATGAAAAATGGATTAGACGGGAATATATGTGTGTGTGTGCGCTTAGTTCACTTCGGTTGTGTTTGACTCTTTGTGACCCCATGGACAGTAGCCCGCCAGGTTCCTCTGTCCATGGAATTATCCAGGCAAGAACACTGGACTGGGTTGTCATTTCCCTCTCCAGGGGATCTTCCCAGCCCAGGGCTTGAACCTGCATCTCCTGCGTCTCCTGCACTGCAGGTAGAGTCGTTACCATTGAGCCACTGGGGAAGCCAGAGGGGACTATATCCTTCCAGGTAAATGTGATATGGTTACATTTTCTGTGGAAGTTAAGAATACTCGAATAGGCTTAAAATACCAATATTATTTTAAGATGACAATATGAAACAAGATGTAGTAATAAATATTACTAATATATTAAAAAATTGAGATGAAAACTTCATGAACTAAAGGCCTGAAATTTCAAGATTAAAAAAAAAATACCATGAAAATTAGTATAAAGTGTAGTTGTAAAGGGGAAAATGCATCTAAACGTTTTCAAGAGATCATGCATTTATTAAGGAGTCTCCATAAAATACAGTAAAATCAAGGGCCTAAAGCCTGGGATGGAGATATGTAGGTGGATGTGTAAGTACTCAAGGTACTTACATTTGTGAAGAGTCAGACACAACCGATGAAAATTAGTATAAAGTGTAGTTGTAAAGGGGAAAATGCATCTAAACATTTTCAAGAGATCATGCATTTATTAAGGAGTCTCCATAAAATACAGTAAAATCAAGGGCCTAAAGCCTGGGATGGAGATATGTAGGTGGATGTGTAAGTACTCAAGGTACTTACATTCGTGAAGAGTCAGACACAACCGAAGCGACTTAGTAGCAGCATGTTGTTGTGTAGTTGCTCAGTTGTGTCTGACTCTTTTGTGACCCCATGGACTGTAGCCCACCAGGCTGCTCTGTCCATGGGATGTCCCAGGCAAGAATACTGCAGTGGGTTGCCATTTCCTTCTTCAGTGGATCTTCCCAACCCAGGGATAGAAGTTGTGTCTCCTGCATTGGCAAGTGAATTCTTTACCACTGAGCATCCAGAGAAGCCCTTGAAAGATGCACAGTCCTGTTTAATTCTGTAGTCTGAATTTCTGCAAAAACCAGAAGGTCATGACAGATAATATTGGGTCACTGTAAACTTAACCAAGGGGCAGCCCTAATTTCAACTGCTGTGCAGAGCCCTTTTTCTAGAGGGGCACAGTTTCTTGTACTTGATATGTAGCTACTCAACTGGAAAATGTATTTTTTTCAATACACACCAAGGAGGAGGGTCAGAAGCAGTTTGTATTTACATAGAACAGTCAGCAGTGGACATTTAGTCTTACTCCAGGACTCTCCTGCTCTTTATAACAAATATAGTACAAAGGGGTCTTGTTGATCCACAGTATTGACAATACCAGGCCTGGAGGGCAGGAAAGAGCCAGTGTTCTAGATGCCCTCATAAGATAAATGAGCAGCAAAAAGTGGGAAATAAACCTTTAAAGACTCAAGAACCTGTTATAATATATTGGTGAAGTTTTCAAAGGCCAGTGGCCAGTCGTCTGGGGCATTCTGAGACATTCTCTCCAATGTAAAGTACAATTTACTATACCTTACACCTTCTACTTCTAAAAGGGAAGTGCAATATTTTGTAAGTGTCTTTAGTTTTTGGAGGCAGCATGTAAAATATTTGGGAATACTGTTCTGATTCATTTAAGGGGTGACTTGGAAAGCTGTCACCTTGGGCTTCCCAGGTGTTGCTAGTGATAAAAGAACCTGCTTGCCAATGCAGGAGATGTAAGAGGCTTGGGTTCGATCCCTGGGTTGGGAAGACCCCCCTGGAGGAGGGCATGGCAACCCACTACAATATTCTCACCTGGAGAATTCCATGGACAGAGGAGACTGGTGGGCTGCAGTCCGTAGGGTCGCAAAGAGTTGGACATGACTGAAGCGTGGAATCCCTCCTTGGAAAACTATCAGTTTTCAGTGGGGCCAACAGCCAATTGGAGAAGGCAATGGCACCCCACTCCAGTACTCTTGCCTGGAAAATCCCATGGACGGAGGAGCCTGGTAGGCTGCAGTCCATGGGGTGGCTAAGAGTTGGACATGACTGAGCGACTTCACTTTGACTGTTCACTTTCATGCTTTGGAGAAGGAAATGGCAACCCACTCCAGTATTCTTGCCTGGAGAATCCCAGGGACGGGGGAGCCTGTTGGGCTGCCGTCTATGGGGTTGCACAGAGTCGGACACGACTGAAGAGACTTAGCAGCAGCAGCAACAGCCAATTACCAACATTCGTTTAATCATAGAGAAAGCAAGGGAATTCCAGAAAAACACCTACTTCTGCTTCATTGACTACGTTAAAGCCTTTGGCTGTGCGGATCACAACAAACTGTTGAAAATTCTTAAAGAGATGGGAATACCAGACCACCTTACCTCACTCCTGAGAAATCCAAATGTGAGTCAAGAAGCAACAGTTAAAACAGGACATGGAACAACGGACTGGTTCAAAATTGGGAAAGGGGTATGTCAAGGCTGTATATTGTTACCCTGCTTATTTAACTTATATGCAGAGCACATTATGGAAATGCCTGGTTGAATGACTCACAAGCTGGAATCAAGATTATCAACAACCTCAGGTATGCAGATGACACCACTCTAATGCAGAAATGAAGAGGAACTGAAGAGCCTCTTGATGAAGGTGAAAAAGAGAGTGAAAAAGCTGACTTAAAACTCAACATTCAAAAAATTAAGATCATGGCATCCAGTCCTATCATTTCATGGGAAATAGATGGGGAAACAATGGAAACAGTGTCAGACTATATTTTGGGGGGCTCCAAAATCACTAGGGGGTGGTGACTGCAGCCATGAAATTAAAAGACACTTGCTCCTTGGAAGAAAAGCTACGACAAACCTAGACAGCATATTAAAAGCAGACATTACTTTGCCAACAAAGGTCTGTCTAGTTAGAGCTAGACAGGGGTTTTTCCAGTAGTCATGTATGGATGTGAGAGTTGGACTATAAATAAAACTGAGGGCTGAAGAATTGATGCTTTTGAACTGTGGTGGTTGGAGAAGACTCTTGAGTCCCTTGGACTGCAAGGAAGATCATACCTGTCACTCCTAAAGGAAATCAGTCCTGATTATTCATTGGAAGGACTGATGCTGAAATGGAAGTTCCAATACGTTGGCCACCTGATGCAAAGTACTGACTCACTGGAAAAGACCCCGATGCTGGGAAAGATTGAAGGCAGGAGGAGAAGGGGATGACAGAGGATGAGATGGTTGGATGGCATCACCGACTCGATGGACATGAGTTTGAGCAAGCTCTGGGAGTTGGTGATGGACAGGGAAGTCCGGTGTGTTGCAGTCCATGGGGTTGCAAAAGTCGGACACAACTGAGCAACTGAAGGGAACACACTTAGCAGTTGGAAAATCCTCTAGCAGTGAGTTCTGCGATTAACAGGGGGCCCATCTCCTGGGAAACCTAGCACTTCTACCTAGGCTAGGTTAGCTGCCATTCCAGTACGTCTAACCCCTCACAGTAGGTGCTCAGTAAATATTTGCGGAATGAAGACAGTATCCCCTGATAAGGGAAGTGGGTTTAAAAAGCGGGATTTATGGAGATCCCAGTTTAGTTTTGCAAGAAAAGGCACTGGTTTGGCGTCCCCGCAGGAGGTGGGATTCCATTCATGCGACACCAACATGCATCTGAGAGGTGAATTCCGACCCCTACTTACCTGGACTCAGGAGATCCCGGCAGACCCCACGGTTGGCCGCAGCCGGCTCCCGGGACGGTCTGTTGAGCGGTTGCCAAGGGATCTGTTGAGCGGTTGCCGAGGGAACCCAAGGCCGAGAAGAGCGCAAAGCCTCTTGGGGGGCGGGACCTATGGATGGGGGTCTATGATTTACTGACATTTTCTCTTTTTATTAAATATTCACTTTTGTACCCAATTTTGTATTCATAATTATAATACACTCTTTTTCACAAATATGGAAGGTGATGATCAAGGAGGGTACATGCATTGTCTATGTTCACGTACATCAAAAGAAAAAAATCTTTTAACGCAGAACTCCAAAGCCATTGCTACACCGTTACACTCCGCAATTCACTTTTAGAATTTAGAAACGGTTAAACTTATGCACAAACAAATATGTGGCAAAGCTGGAAATTTCCAACTTTACGTGATTAAAAGAAGTTACCTGAACCACACACCCTCTGGATAATATGAATTCTGTTGATATTGATTCTGATGATTCTGTTTTTACTAAGGGTAAAAATAGATAACAAAGAGACGGGAGGGGAAAAACAGACACTCAGTGAAAGAACACATTGGCTTTCCAGGAATATAAGGGCAGAAGTGGAAGTAGGCAGGGAAAACAGACCAACTTGGGAATGAATCTGTCCGCAACTCGGAGAACCCCTTCAAAAGAAGCAATCCAGTCCCATATTATCCACTTTTCCAAAGAAAAGGACCACAGAAACGAGAAATTCATCTAAACCCGCAACGCTCTTCCCCTCCCACTTTTCCTCCTGCCAGCATCAAATATGGCGCTCTTTGCTTCTTTCCCCGGCAGCACGCAGGTTCTGGAAAGCTACACCACCTCTCCTTGGTAAATCCTCCAGCCCCGCCCCCGCGCTTCTGGGGCGGGGCTTGCCTGGAGGTGGGGCGTAGGGATCCGGAAACACCTGAACCGTATTAGCTGTTCCCTTATAAATTTAGCGTCCAGCAGTGTTT
This sequence comes from Cephalophus harveyi, assembly GCA_006410635.1. Lineage (NCBI taxonomy): Eukaryota > Metazoa > Chordata > Mammalia > Artiodactyla > Bovidae > Cephalophus > Cephalophus harveyi. The sequence continues at coordinate 184,233 of SJYT01054752.1, read as the reverse complement.
TTCCCGGCTGAACCTGGAGTCCAACTTCTAAGGCGTCTCCTCTTCGAATCTTTTGGGGGCAGCCCAGAGGCTGCCGCAGTTTGGGCCGCGGCCTGGTGCCTTGCCGTGGGGACCCCCATATTAGCTCGAGCCATGCCTGCGGCGGCTGCCCCCATCATCAGCTCGGTTCAGAAGCTGGTCCTGTACGAGACCAGAGCTGTGAGTACCCCGCGCCGTGGGGCGCCGCGGGAGGATGGCGGCCGAGTAGGTGTGGGGCATAGACAGCCTTCTCCCCCTTTGCTCTCCCCATTCTCTCAGTTCCCTTATCCCCGCAGAGGGGAATGTGTCCGGGGCTGAGGGTGGGGGTAGGGGCGGTCTTCGCTTTGTAATCGCACCCTGGGCGCTGCTGCTTTTGCACGCAAACATTTCCACTTAAAAAGCCACGGTCGCAGCACACGGGCAACAGGTGTTTGTGGTATCTCAGAAACTGTTAATGGGGCTTTATACGAGTTACTGAATTCTTTTCAACTTTCAGAAAGGTTTAAGAGTTCTGCAGTTCACTGTTTGCAGTACAGGCAGGGGTATGGAGAGTATTTTTGATCATGGCATAGCATTGCTGAGATTGATGTTAATTACGTGCGCTGTACTTGCTGACGTATTTATTTCTCTTGATTTGAAAGGAAGGAAAAGCGTGTTTTCTTTAAAGACAGTTGTTTGGGTAACATTGTTTTGCTTTTCACTTGACTTTTCCAATACATTTTATTTTATTTCGTCAAATCGCCATGAAAATAGTTACTCGTAGAATAAGCAGACTCGTTTTTAGGTTACTCAGTTCAGTTCAGTCGCTCAGTCGTGTCCGACTCTTTGCGACCCCATGATTCACAGCACGCCAGGCCTCCCTGTCCATCACCAACTCCCGGAGTTCACTCAGACTCACGTCCATCGAGTCGGTGATGCCATCCAGCCATCGTCCCCTTCTCCTCCTGCCCCCAATCCCTCCCAGCATCAGAGTCTTTTCCAATGAGTCAACTCTTCGCATGAGGTGGCCAAAGTACTGGAGTTTCAGCTTTAGCATCATTCCTTCCAAAGAAATCCCAGGGCTGATCTCCTTCAGAATGGACTGGTTGGATCTCCTTGCAGTCCAAGGGACTCTCAAGAGTCTTCTCCAATACCACTAGTTCCCTAAAATTGAGGCACCATCAGTCGAACGTGGGCTGTCTCTATTGGATAGGAGAGTATAAGAAGGTACTTATTCTAATACTTTCTTGGTTATAACAGGGTCGTAAAAGCTTGTCTGCCTGAGGTCATCATTAATGTAGAAACAATGTTGGCCCTAAGTTAATTTTGGTGACGGCTTCATCTGATTAGATCCAGACCGGAAGATGAACTTACCTAATATACTGTGTATGCAGATACCTTCCCCCTGAGGAGAGCCATGCAGAAGTATCACTTTGAAACAAAAGCTTCTGCTTTCTGTACAAATGCTAATCAATGTCCCTAGTTAGAAACATACATACTATGTTTAAAATACATCAATTTCAGCCCATTAAGCCGAACATGCCTGAGGACTGGCTGATACGTGAATGTTCTTTCTAAAGCAAAATTCATATTATAGGGCTTTTCTGCTCAGAAACTTCAGTGGCTCCCATTCTGAGGAGAGGAAACTCTGCATCTCTTAAGTTGCCATTTAATTACTGGCAACTAGATCCAAGGAATTTTAAAAAATGGTAGCAGGTTGTATTAATGAGAATAGTAACTAATACTCTTGGAAGAATTATATAGTCCAGGCACTGGTCAAAACACTCTACATAGTTCATTATTTAATCCTCATAAAACTTCTGAGGCAAATATTGTTGCTATTACTATTATTATTTGGTGAAGGAAAAAATGAGGCAAAGAAAGGTTAGGACATTGGATGGTGTGGGCTGGTAACTGGTGCCAGGCGCAGATAGTGTGTAACTGGATGGCAACAAATTGCGTATATAAATTGAGAGTAAATGACTAGAAATTTTTACAGCAATTTGACAGAGTAATTGTATTTCAGATGAATCAGATAAACATAGGGCTTGTGGATAATGTCTTTGGTTTTTTGTTTTCAGCTTTATTATGGAAATTTCAAGAAAATAAAGTAGAATAATAAACAGAATAATAAACTCCCATCTAGCCATCACCCTACATCAATTTCAGCCCATTAAGCCGAACATGCCTGAGGACTGGCTGATACGTGAATGTTCTTTCTAAAGCAAAATTCATATTATAGGGCTTTTCTGCTCAGAAACTTCAGTGGCTCCCATTCTGAGGAGAGGAAACTCTGCATCTCTTAAGTTGCCATTTAATTACTGGCAACTAGATCCAAGGAATTTTAAAAAATGGTAGCAGGTTGTATTAATGAGAATAGTAACTAATACTCTTGGAAGAATTATATAGTCCAGGCACTGGTCAAAACACTCTACATAGTTCATTATTTAATCCTCATAAAACTTCTGAGGCAAATATTGTTGCTATTACTATTATTATTTGGTGAAGGAAAAAATGAGGCAAAGAAAGGTTAGGACATTGGATGGTGTGGGCTGGTAACTGGTGCCAGGCACAGATAGTGTGTAACTGGATGGCAACAAATTGCGTATATAAATTGAGAGTAAATGACTAGAAATTTTTACAGCAATTTGACAGAGTAATTGTATTTCAGATGAATCAGATAAACATAGGGCTTGTGGATAATGTCTTTGGTTTTTTGTTTTCAGCTTTATTATGGAAATTTCAAGAAAATAAAGTAGAATAATAAACAGAATAATAAACTCCCATCTAGCCATCACCCAGCTCCAGAATTACCAACATTCTGTCATCCTCTATTACCTATAACTTGTTCCACTTCCAACTCACCACATAGTATTTTATATGGTTCTTTTTCTTTAAAATTTACATAAGTTAAATGCACAAATATAAGCTACAGAATTTGGACAGAAGCATACGACTGAGCGACTTCACTTTCACTTTTCACTTTCATGCATCGGAGAAGGAAGTGGCAACCCACTCCAGTGTTTTTGCCTGGAGAATCCCAGGGATGGGGGAGCCTGGTGGGCTGCCTTTTCTGGGGTCACACAGAGTCGGACACGACTGAAGCGACTTAGCAGCAGCAGCAGCATACATGTGTAACCACACCCCTGTGTTGTCACAGAAAATTCCCTTGCATCCGTATCTGGTCACCTGTCCCTTCCTTCCTGGCAATTAATATTCTGTTTATTAAATGTTAGATTAGATACGCCCGTTAAAGAATTCTATGTGAATAGAATTGTGCATACTGTGTTGAGTCTAGTGTCTTTTGCTTGGCATCATGTTTTTGATGTTCATCCATGTTGTGTGTGACAGTAGTTAGCTTCTTCTTCTTGAGTACTCATCCATTGGATACATGTTCCACAGCTTTGTTTATCCCTTAACAATATTGACTTAGAATGTTACCACGTTTAGACTGTTGTCTCTTACTGACATGTCTCAGATGTGTAGGCCAGGGAAGCAATATGAGCCAGGGGAAGGGCTGTCCTCCGTCTCAGGTCACGTGCAGACAGGAGATAGAAGGCAGGGTAGCAGACACATTTGTACGTTTAAGGTGGTTGGAGTGGAGGTCACTAACTTATTGAGGGCTTACCTCTAAGTGCCTGTTTTAAAAGGTGCTCTGGGAAAAGCAAACCAGGAATTTATGGTAGGACTCCTCAGCTCACTGGTTCATCTAAATGTCCATGCTGTTGGAATGAGCAGGGATGGATACTGAAAAATGCCTAGGAACCACTCAAAACTGTTTTTCTCATCACACTCAGGTACAGTGGATCTCACTACTACTTCTTTAAAATTCACTCTAATTTTTATGTTTTATTGCAGTAAAGTTGATTTAATATGTTGTGTTTATTATAGGTGTACAGAATCCTTTTTAGTTCAACATATAGATTCTTTACTCAAATAGGTAACAACAGGGTGTTGAGTAGAACTCCCTTGCTATACAATGGGTCCTTGTTGATTACCTGTTTTATATGTATTATTGTGGATTTGTTAATCCCAACCTCCCAGTTGATACCTTCCCTCACCTTTCCCTTCTGGTTACCATAATTTTGTATTCTAATTTGGAGACTCTGTTTCTCTTTTGTCAGTTGGTTCATGGGCGTCAGTGTTCAGATTCCACCAATATGTGATGTGTCTTTTTTTTTTCTGACTTACATCACTCTGTATGGTGACAGCTACTTTCATGTATGTTGCTGCGATAGAAATTGGCTCATTCTTTCTTTTTCATGACGGAATAATACGCCATTGTGAACAGGTACCACTCTTAATCTGTCTTTGGACATTTCTCTTGCTTCAAGGTCTTGGCTATTGGAAGTAGTACTGTAGGGTACATTTGGGTGCAAGTTTTTTTTTTAAAGAATTCTGTTTGTCTATGAATATCCTGTTAGGAGTGGGACTGATGAAATATATGGTAGCTCTGTTTTTACAGTTTCATAGTTCTGTATTGTATCATTATCATTTATATACTCCTGGAGAATCCCGTGGACAGAGGAGCCTGGCAGGCTCCTTGTTGCTTCCTTTTTTTTTTTCTAGTTTTATGTATAGTTTTTCTTTGAGTAACAGTGATATACGGTGTTCTGTGTGTATAGAATCTTTTACATTTGCACCTATACATATATCGCTTGATCTTCAAATTCTTATCTCATAGAGATTATTACAGAATATTGAGTACACTTCTCTTGGTATACTTTTTTTTTTTTTCTAGTTTTATGTATAGTTTTTCTTTGAGTAACAGTGATATACGGTGTTCTGTGTGTATAGAATCTTTTACATTTGCACCTATACATATATCGCTTGATCTTCAAATTCTTATCTCATAGAGATTATTACAGAATATTGAGTACACTTCTCTTGGTATACTCAAGTACTTGTTGATTACGTATTTTGTATGTGATAGTTTTTATTCGTTAATCCCAATTTCCTCACTGTAGTTCTGATTTGCATGTCTCTAAGAAGAGGGGAATTTGTGCACCATTTCATGTGTTCTTTTCTTTAACTAAGTGGTGATAATAAAATTGACTTGTAGTTGGCTCCCTGAAAGTCAACCAGGTGTTGAGTTTTTTTGGATTACCTACTTCAGGACATTTATTGACAGAAGGTTATCATGTACAACTCTGCAACTCTTGTGAATATTGCATGCCCAATAAGCACTGATTTTAAACTTGCTATTTTGGAAAACAGCCACAATGCGGCAGGATTTCTTCATGCCCAACTAGTTACCACAGAAAGCAGAGCCATAGTGGTCATGTTGTTTCTGGGTGTAAGTTAGTGTGGAACGTGCCAGCACAAACACCCCTGATTTGGGTCTCATTACTTACTGTTTTTAAATTAATTTAGTTATTAATAACTATTATTTTGGCTACTGTAAGTGCTGCTGTAGTGGACATTTGGGTGCCAGTTTCTTTTAGAAGTCTGGTTCTGTTTGAATATCCTGTTAGGATCAGACTCTCAAATCTATGGTAGCTCTGTTTTTACCTTTTTAAAAAAATTAATTTATTTTAATGGGAGGATAATTACTTTACAATACTGTGATGGTTTTTGCCATACATCAACCTTTTAAAGACAGTTCCCTACTGTTGTGCCTCGTGGCTGTTACCATTTATATGCCACTGGCATTTTCTCCACCCCTACTCTAGCATTTATTATTTGTGGACATTTTGATGATGGTAGTTTTGACTGTGATTCCTCATTGTAGTTTTGATTTCTGTGTCTTTAATAATTTGTGACTTTGTGCATCATTTCATGTGCTTTAAAAAAAAAAGCATGTGGGTAGTATCTACCTTGTGATATTGTCTTATGAAATACAGCCCTTTGTTAAAAAATATATATTTTTTAGAATACTTACCCTAGACAGTTTTTGAGGACTCATATCTTAAGTCCAGTCATCCTTGTGAATGTTAGTCCTCGTAAAGTGAAAGTGTTAGTTGCTTAGCTGTGTTCAGTTCTTTGTAATCCAGCCCTCCAGGCTCCTCTGTCCATGGAATTCTCCAGGCTAGAATATTGGAGCGTGTAACACTTCCCCTTCTCCATGGGCTCTTCCTGACCCAGGTATGGAAACAGGCTCTCCTGCTTTGCAAGCCCATTCCTTTACAGTTTGAGACACCAGGGAAACCCAGTTTCCTGTATGGATGTGTTAGTTGCTCAGTTGTGTCCGACTCTTTGTGACCCTTTGACTCAAACCCACCAGGCTTCACTCTCCACGGAATTCTCCAGGTAAGAACATTGGATTGTGTAGCCATTCCCTTCTCCGTTAACAATTTTCAAGTTGCTGTTGCCGAATATAGCCACAAGGTGGCAGCATTTTCCAAACCGCAACTCGGTTCTCTGGCAAACAGAGCCTCAGTGGACATCATGATTTGGGGTTGGCAATTAGAGCAAAATGTGCCAGAGGCAACACCCCAAAATTTGTGTCTTGTCACTTCTTTCTTTTCTAATTCAATGTTTAGGTTTTATTGGGTGTAACAGTGATGTGCAAAGCTGGATGTGTGCAAAACTGTTATATTTACACATATATATATATCTATTGATCTTCAAATTATTTTCCACAGAGGTTATCACAGAATGCTGGGTTGATCTCCCTTGGTATACCTAGGTCCTTGTTGATTATACATTTTATATGTAATAATTTTTATTTGTTAATCTAAACATCCTTATGTATTTTACATGTAATGTTTTTTATTTGTTAAACCAACTTCCTAGTTTACCCTTTCCCCATATGTTTCTACTTTCTTAATGATGATTTTATTTTGTGACTCTGTTTTTCTTTGGTCAGTTGTTTTTCTTGGCTAATTTTCAGAATCCACCTTTCAGTGATATCATGTGATATGTCTTTTTTTTCTTTTTTTTTTTTTTTGAGTTAGCTCTCTGAGTATGGTTAGAACTACTTCTATGTGCAGTTCAGCCGCTCAGTCGTGTCCGACTCTTTGCGACCCCATGAATCGCAGCATGCCAGGCCTCCCTGTCCATCACCAACTCCTGGAGTTCACCCAGACTCACGTCCATCGAGTCAGTGATGCCATCCAGCCATCTCATCCTCTGTCGTCCCCTTCTCCTCCTGCCCTCAATCTTTCCCAGCTTCAGGGTCTTTTCCATTGAGTCAGTTCTTCACGTCAGGTGGCCAAATTATTGGAGTTTCAATGTGTCGGTTGCTGTAGTTGGTATTTTTTATTCTGTTTGATGGGTGAGTCGTGTACCATTGTGGGCCTGCACCACTGTTTGTGCGTTCATTCTCGATGGACACTGCCTGCAGGCCTTTGCTGCTGTAACTGGTGACGCAGTGCAGCTTTGGATACATGTTCCTTTTTTGAATTCTGTCTTTTTCCGGATACTCCCTTGGCGTGGGACTGCTGGATCATAGGTTTCTCTTGTTTTCCTTTAAAGGCACTTGCATACTGTTCTGTGTCAGGACTTTTCCAGCGTCATCTCACCGTCGCCTTCTAGGCTCTGCTTTTGTCCCGGCCCTCTCCACCAGTATTCTTCGAAGACTTGTTGATGATGCCCATCCAGATTGGGATGAGCTGAGCCCTCATCGTAGTATGGATTTGCATGGCCCTAAAAACTGGCAAATTAAAAAAAAAATTCTTTTTAAAAGCAAAGTGTTAATAAAATTGACGTGTTGAAATTGGCTCCTTGAAAGTGGGCCATGTGTTGAATTTTTTTGATTACCTTCTTCGGGACGTTTCGTGACAGTATGTGTCATTGGCACACATTGTGAATGTTGTGTGCCCATGAGCATTGATTTTAAAGTTGCTGTTTGGGAAAAAGCCCACAAGGGGGCAGGATTTCTTTATGCCCAACTCTAATTACTACAGAAAGCAGAGACTAGTGGGAGTGGTGTTCTTGAGTGTGAATTCGTGTGGAATGTACTAGCACAAACACTCATAAGCTGTGTCTCAATATTTGTTTTTTTATTAATTTAATTTTCGTTTTTTAATTTATTATTTTAATAAAGGTTTTTAGCTGTGTAGAGAATCTTCTCCAGCTCTGTGTGTGTGTATTCCTCTCTGGCTTCTTTCTCACATGGGTTGTTACAGAGTGTAGTGTAGACCTCCCTTGCTCTATAGTAGGTCCTTTGGATGATCTCACTGATATCACTCAGCAGATTAGACCTAGGTTCACGTCTGTTTCTGCAGTAGACATTGTCTCATTCTCACTCTTTTTTTTTTAAGCATTCGAACAGAACATCTAATTTTATTTTTATTTTCCTTATTTAAATAAAACTTATTTATCTAGCTTTTTAACCCCCAAAGCATTTTGTATTGGGATATAACTGACTAACAGCTTGTGACTGCTTCAGGTGTGCAGTGAAGGAACTCAGCCATACATATTATTTTTCGTGACTGGATGTTGTGCCGTCGTGGACACATACCCCTCCTTCTTTAGCATTCATCTGTCCTTGGGCATTTTAGTTGCTTCCAGCTGGTGGCGACTGCAGGCGCTGCTGTCGTGCACGTTTGGGTGCACATTTCTTATAGAAATCTGGTTGTTTTCAAATGTGCTGTTAGGATGGGGCTGTGAAATCAATGGTAGCTCTGTTTTTACTTTTTAAAGACAGTTCCCTATTGTTATCTCTGGTGCCTGTTAAGTATAAATACCACAGGCCCTTTTCTTCACCCCTTCTCTTGCATTTATTGTTTGTGGACATTTTGATGATGGCCATTTTGACACTGCAATGTGATCCCTTATTGTAATTTTTATTTCTATGTCTCTAATAATTTGTGGGTTTTGTGCATCATTTCATGTGCTTTTTTTTTTTTTTAAATAGATAGTGTAAGTAGTTTCTACCTCTTGATATTGCCTTGATGAAATTCAGCCCTTTGTAAGGAAAATTTTTTAGAATACTTACCTAGGAGGGTTTTTGAGGACTGATATCTTACAGCCCAGCCTTCGTTGGGAATGTTAGTCCCTTAAAGTGAAAGTGTTAGTCGCTCAGTTGTGTGACTCTTGGTCACCCCGTGGAATGTAGCCCACAAGGATCCTCTATCCATGGAATTCTCCAGGCAGGAATATTGGAGTGGATAGCCATTCCCTTCTCTAGGGGGGGTGGAACCCAGGTGTGGAACCCAGGCCTCCTGCATTTCAGACAGATTCTTTATTGTCCCAGTCACCAGGGACACCCAGTTTCCTGTGGTGTGTGTTAGTTGCTCAGATGTGTCTGACTCTTTGCGACCCATGGACTGGATTTCTCCAGCTCCTCTGTGCATGAAATTCCCCAGGCAAGAATACTGGAGTGGGTTGCCGTTCCTGTCTCCTTAACAGGTTGTAGTTGGTGTTGTGGGCAATGTCCACAAGGTGGCAGCATTTCCCCAAGCCCAACACTGGCAACCAGAGCCTCAGTAGACATCTTGGTTTGGGGTTGGGAATTAGACTCATGTACAAAAAAAAAAAAAAGGCAACACCCCCAAACTTGTGTCTTGTCGCATCTTTTAAAAAAAAATTCAGTGTTTAGTGTTTTGGGGTGTGACAGTGTTGTATAATGTTGGATGTGTACAGAAACTTTTATATTTACATCTATATAACTATTGATCTTCAAGTTATTTTCCATAAAGGTTATTACAGAATGTTGAGTTGACCTCCCTTCGTATACCAGGTTGATTAAATATTTTAAATGTAATAGTTTCTATGTTAATACAAACTTTCTCATGTATTTTATATATAATGATTTCTATGTGTTTCTCTAATTTACTCCTTCCCCACATTGTTCTCCTTTCTTAGTGATAATTTTATTTTCTACTTGGTAACTGTTTCTCTTGGTCAGTTGTTTTCTTGGTTATATTTTAGATCCCATGTGTAAGAGATATCATGTGACATGTATTTTTTTTTTTAGTTAACTGTACCCATGTAGGAGGCTGCACCTGGTTTGTTTTTTTTTTAATCCTATTTAATGGGTGAGTCATGTGCCACTGTGGACCTGGACAGCTGTCTCCGGGTGCCTTCATTCTCGATGGACACTTTGCCTGCAGGTCTTTGCTGCGGTAACTGGTGATGCAGTGCAGCTTTGGATGAATATTCCTTTTTCAAATTCTGGTTTTCTTCAGATATTCCCTTCGGCGTGGGACTGCTGGATTATAGGTTGCTCTTATTTTCCTTTAAAGGCACCTGCATAACTGTTCTCACCAGTTTGGTCTCACCATTACCTTAGGAGGCTGTGCTTTTCTCCAAGCCCTTTCTACCAGTCTTCTTCAAATATTTATTGATGATGGCCATTTAGACTTGGTGAGATCAACCCTTGTTGTAGATTTGCATAGCTCGAAGTTCTTTAGCCACCTCATGCGAAGAGTTGACTCATTGGAAAAGACTGATGCTGGGAGAGATTGGGGGCAGGAGGAGAAGGGGACGACAGAGGATGAGATGGCTGGATGGCATCACAGACTCGATGGGCGTGAGTCTGAGTGAGCTCCAGGAGTTGGTGATGGACAGGGAGGCCTGGCGTGCTGCGATTCATGGGGTCGCAAACAGTCGGACACGACTGAGTGACTGAACTGAACTGAAGAACTGGTAATTTTGTGCATCATTTCATATGTTCTTTTTTTTTTTAACATCGGTAATGAAATTGTCTTGTAAAATTGGCTCCTTGAAAGTGGGCCATGTATTGGAATTTTTTTTTTTTTCCGATTACCTTCTTTAGGATGTTTAGTGACAACACGTGTCATTTACAGCTGTGCAATCCTTGTGAATGTTGTGTGCCCAGAGCATTGATTTAAATTTGCTCTTTGGGAAAATGGCCTCAAGGAAGCAGGATTTCTTCATGCCCAACTCTAGTAACTAGAGAAAGCAGAACCTAGAGAAAGTGGTGTTCCTGGGTGTTAATTTGTAGGGAATGTGACAGCAGAAACAACCTTAAGCTTGTGTCTCAGTGCTTGTTTTTTCAATATATTTAATTTTTAGTTTGAAATTTAGTAAGTTGTTTTGTAAAGTGTTTTTTTGTAGGTGTTCAGTTCAGTTCAGTCGCTTAGTCGTCCAATGAGTCAACTCTTCGCATGAGGTGGCCAAAGTACTGGAGTTTCAGCTTTAGCATCATTCTTTCCAAAGAACACCCAGGACTGATCTCCTTCAGAATGGACTGGTTGGATCTCCTTGCAGTCCAAGGGACTCTCAAGAGTTTTCTCCAACACCACAGTTCAAAAGCATCAATTCTTTGGTGCTCAGCTTTCTTCACAGTCCAACTCTCACATCCATACATGACCACAGGGAAAACCATAGCCTTGACTAGACGGACCTTTGTTGGCAAAGTAATGTCTGCTTTTGAATATGCTATCTAGGTTGGTCATAACTTTTCTTCCAAGGAGTAAGCGTCTTTTAATTTCATGGCTGCAGTCACCATCTGCAGTGATTTTGGAGCCCCCCAAAATAAAGTCTGACACCGTTTCCCCATCTATTTCCCATGGAGTGATGAGACTGGATGCCATGATCTTCGTTTTCTGAATGTTGAGCTTGAAGCCAACTTTTTCACTCTCCTCTTTCACTTTCATCAAGAGGCTTTTTAGTTCCTCTTCACTTTCTGCCATAAGGGTGGTGTCATCTGCATATCTGAGCTATGGATATTTCTCCCAGCAATCTGGATTCCAGCTTGTGCTTCTTCCAGCCTGGCGTTTCTCACCGAATTCTTTTCAGTTCTCTGTGTATCTACTCATCTTTGAGTTCTTTTCTTCTATAGGTTATTACAGAGTGTTGTGTTGACCTCCCTTGCTCAGCAGCAGGTCCTTGTTGACTACCTATTTTATATATATTATTGTGGATTTGTTAACCCCAACCTCCTAATGGATATCTTCACCCACCATTCCCTCTGGTAACTTTAGTTTTGTTTTCTAATTTTGTGAATCTGTTCTCTTTTTTTCAGTTAGTTTATGGGCATGAATTTTCAGACTCTACTGTGAAATGATATTTGTCTCTTTTTTTTCTGACCAGTGTCATTCAGTATAATTACACCGAGCTCCATGTATTTTGCTATAGTCGGCTTTGTCTCATTGTCTTCTGGATTGCGTAATATGCCATTGTGGAGGTGTGCCACTTCTTCTTTATGCGTTCGTCTGTCTTTGGGCATTTTAGTTGCTTCCAGGTCTTGGCTGTTTGCCATGATGCTGTAGTTCAATTGTGGGTGCAAGATTCTTTTAAGAATTCTGGTTGTCTTTGATTATCCTGTTAGCAGTGGGACTGCTGGAATATATGGTAGCTCTGCTTTTACAGTTTCATCGTTCTGTATCGTGGCTGTTACCATTTACATACCGCTAGCAACATAAGCGGAGAAGGCGATGGCACCCCACTCCAGCACTCTTGCCTGGAAAATCCCATGGATGGAGGAGCCTGGAAGGCTGTAGTCCATGCAGTCGCGAAGAGTCGAACACTTACTGAGCGACTTCACTTTCACTTTTCACTTTCATGCGTTGGAGAAGGAAATGGCAACCCACTCCAGTGTACTTGCCTGGAGAATCCCAGGGACGGGGGAGCCTGGTGGGCTGCCGTCTATGGGGTCGCACAGAGTCGGATACGACTGAAGCGACTTAGCAGCAGCAGCATAAGAGGGTCCTCTTTTCTCCACCAACACTAGCGCTTATCATTTGTAAAATATTTTGTTGATGGCCACTCTCACCACCTGGAGGTGATCCCTCATTATGATCTTGATTTGCATGTCTCCAATAATTGGTGATTTTGTGCATCATTTCATGTGCTTTTAAAAGCTAATGTCAGTAGTATCTTCCTGTTCATATTGTCTTGATGACATTCTGCCCTTGGTAAAGATTTCTTTTAGAATACTTAGCTCCTAAAAATTTTTTTGAGGACAGATAGCTGGCAGCCCAGCCATCCTTTTGAATATTTGTCCCCTAAGCAACGATTTTCAAGTTGTTGTGGAAAAAATGGCCACAAGGTGGGGCATTTCGTTGAAGACCAACTGCATACTCTTGCAAAGAGAGCCTCAGTGGAAGCCATGGTTTAGGGTTGTATACTGAATTGGAATGTGCCAGAAGCAGTACCTCCAAGCTAGGGTCTCGTCACTAGTTTTTTGTTTTTTAGTTTACTGTATAGTTTTGCTTTGATTTACAGTGATTTATGGTGTTCTGTGTGTACAGAATCTCTTACATTTGCACACATACATATATCTATTGAGCTTCAAATTCTCTCATAGAGATTCTTACAGAATGTTGCATAGACTTTCCCTGGTGTATTTAAGTTCTTGTTGATTATGTGTTTTATATGTAGTAGTTTCTATTGTTATTCCCAATTGCCGTATTTATCCCTTCCCCACATCTTCCCCCTTGATTAATGATAATTTTATTTTCGACTGTTGGGGGTCTTAGGTCAGTTGGGTTTTCATTATTAAGTTTTAGAAGTGATATCATATGATCTCTGCCTTTTTTCCTGAGTAACATCTCCTAGTAGGCTTAGAACTAGCCCCTGTGGGTTCCCGGAGTTGGTGTTATTTCCTTCAGTTTCATGGACAGTCTTGTTCCATTGTGGACGTGTACCGCTTCCTCTTTAACGCATTCCTCTCTCGATGGAAACTTCGTTGGCTTCCAGGTCTTTGCTCTTGTAACTGGCGCTGAAGTGCAGCTTTGGAGGCATGTTTCTCTTTGAATTCTGGTTCTTCTGGGATATTCTCATAGGCCTGGGACTGGGGATCGTAGGTAGCTCTAGTTTTCCTTTAAAGGCACCTGCATCCTGCTCTCTGCAGAGAGTGCACCCGCGTCATCCCGCCTGCACCTTAGGAGGGTTTCCTTTTCCCCAGGTCCTCTCCACCATGGATTCTTTGAAGACTTATTGATGATGGCCATTCAGGCTTTGGTGATGTGAGCCCTTGTTGTAGTTTTGAGTTTGCGTGTCTCTAAGAACTGGTGAGTTTGTGCATCATTTTATGAGCTCTTTTTTCCCCCTAAACAATGATAATAAAATGGACTTCTTGTTGTAATTGGCTCCTTGAAAGTCAACGAGGTGTTGATTTTTTTTTTTTTTTGATTGCCTACTTCAGAACATTTATTGACAGAAGGTATCATTTACAGCCCTGTAGTCCTTGTGAATATTGCATGTCCATAAGCATTGAGTTATGAAGTTGCTATTTTGGAAAACGGCCACCAAGGTGGCAGGATTTTTTCATGCTTAACTCTAGTTGTCACAGAAAGCAGAGCCTTGATGGAAGTGGTGTTCCTGGCCTGTAAATTAGCGTGGAAGGTGCCAGCACAGACACCCCTAAGCTTGTGTCTCATGACTTAGTGTGTTAATCTTATTAATCTAATTTTTATTTTCTAATATGGAATGTTTTAAAATGTATTGTTGTTTTGAGAATATTGTTCAGTTTTATATGTATCTCTTTATCTTCAGGTTTTTTTCTTTTTAATATGGGTTACTACAGAATCTTGTGTACGCCTCCCTCCCTCTTCAGCAGGTCCTGGTTACTCCCTGTTCTGTATGTGGTGTTGTGGATTTGTTAATCCCACCTGCTGATTTGTCCCCCCACGTTTCCCTTTTGGGAACAATGATTTTGTTTTCTAGTTTTGTGAGTCTGTTTCTCTTTTTCAGGTGGTTCACGGGCGTCAGTTTTCAGATTCCACAGATCAGTGACGTTTGTCTTTTTTTTTCGTCACACAGTATGATTTCAACGAGGCCCGTGTGTGTTGCTGCCTACAAGTTGGTATTGTCTCACTCTTTCTCGTTACTGAGTAATATGCCGTCGTGGACAGGCACCGCTTCTTTAGCATTCGACTGTCCTTGGACATTTTATCTCCTCCTGGCTCCTGGCTACTGTAAGCGCTGCTGTGGCGCACCTTTGGGTGCCCGTTTCTTTTAGAATTCTGGTGTCTGAATATCCTGTTAGGGTGGGACTCTGAAATCAACGGTAGCTCTGTTTTCACTTCTTACAGACGGCTCCCTGTTCTCTTTTCTGGCTGTAGCCGTTTGAATGCCGTGGGCATCTGAGGAGGTCTCTTTTCTCTACCCCCACTCCAGCATTTATTGTGTGTGGACATTCTGATGAAGGCCATTTTTACTCCTGCAAAGTGATCCCGCATTGCAATTTTGATTTCCACATCTCTAATCATTTGTGATTTTGTGCATCATTTCATGTGCTTTTTAAAAAAGTAGTGCGAGCTAGGTTTGATACAAGATACAGGATGCAGGATGCTTGGGGCTGGTGCCCTGGGATGACCCAGAGAGATGATATGGGGAGGGAGGTGGGAGGGGGGTTCAGGGTTGGGAACTCATGTACACCCATGGTGGATTCATGTCAATGTATGGCAGAACCAATACAGTATTGTAAAGTTAAAAAAAAAATTTTTTTTAATTAAAAAAAAAAAGTAGTGTGAGAGGTATCTACCTCTTCATATTTTCTTGATGAAATTCAGCCCTTTGTAAAAATAAAATTGTTTTTAGAATACTTAACCCCGGACAGTTCTTGAGGACTGGTGTCTTACAGCCCACCCATCCTTGTGAATATGTTAGTCCTCTTAAAGTGAAAGTGTTAGTCTGTTAGTTGTGTTCCATCCTGTGAGACCCCGTGTAATATAGCCCGCCAGACTCCTCTGATGATGGAATTCTTCAGGCAAGGCTATTGGAGTGGGTAGCCATTCCCTTTGGAGAAGGTGATGGCACCCCACTCCAGTTGTCTTGCCTGGCAAATCCTATGGACAGAGGAGCCTGGTGGGCTGCAGTCCATGGGGTCGCAAAGAGTCTGACACGACTGAGCGACTTCCCTTTCACTTTTCCCTTTCACGCATTGGAGAAGGAAATGGCAACCCACTCCAGTGTTCTTGACTGGAGAATCCCAGGGACGGGGGAGCCTGGTGGGCTGCCGTCTATGGGGTCACACAGAGTCGGACACGACTGAAGTGACTTAGCAGCAGCAGCAGCCATTCCCTTCTCCAGGGGATCTTCCTGACCCAAGTATGGGAACAGGGTATCTTGCACTACAGGCCAATTCTTTACCATCTGAGCCACCAGGGAAGCCCAGTTTCCTCTGTGTGTGCGTGTTGGATGCTAAGCCCTGTTGGACTCTTTCTGACTCAGAGACTGGGGTCTGCCAGGCGCCTCTATCTATGGAATTCTCCAGAAATACTGGAGTGGTTAGCCATTCCCTTCTTAACTGTTTTAACGTTGCTGTTGCTGGAAACGGCCACAAGGTGGCAGCATTTCCCCAGTAACAATGAAAGGTACTCTGGCAAAACCAGAGCCTCAGTGGACATCCTGGATTGGGGTTGGAAATTAAAATGGAATGTGTCAGAAGCAACACCCCAAAGCTCGTGTCTTGTCACTTTTTTGTCAGTTTAATTTATAGTTTTGCTTGCAGAAACACGACATACAGCGTTGTATATATTGTGCTGTGCTGTGCTTAGTTGCTCAGTCGTGTGCAGCTCTCGGCAACCCCACGGACTGCAGCCCACTAGGCTTCCCCGTCCATGGGGATTCTCCAGGCAAGTATGTGTACACAGTCTTTTACGTTTGCAAATATATATATATATATTGATTTTCAAGTTATTTTCTCATAGAGGTTATAACAGAATGCTGCTTATACCTCCCTTGTTACTTGTTTGTCCTTGTTGATTATGCGATTTATATGAAATTGTTTCTATTGTTAATCCCAACTTTCTTGTTCATCCCTTCCCCATGTCTTCCCCCTATTACAATGATAACTTTATTTTCTAACCTTGTGAATCTGTTTCTCTTTGGTCCATTGGTTTCTTGGTATTAATTTTTAGATTCCACCTATAAGTGCTATCTGTCTTTTTCTTCTTAGTTACTAACCCTCTAGCATGGTTAGAACTAGGTCCATGTGGGTTGCTGTAGCTGGTATTATTTCTTTCTGTTTCATGACCGAATCATGTTCCTGGTGAATGTGTAGCCGTTCCTGTTTATGCATTCATGTGGATGGACAGTTTGTTTCCAGATCTTAGCTGTTGTAACTGGTAGTGTACTGCATATTTGGGTGCATATTTCTTTTTGAATTCTGATTTTGCCTGGATATTCTCTTAGGCATTGACTGCTGGTTCATAGGGAGCTTCGTTTTCCTTTCAGGCACCTGCACACTGTTCTGTTTAGGGGCTGTTTGCAGTTTCATCGCACCAGCACCTTGGAGGCTTTCCTTTTCTCCAGGTCCACTCCACCATGTATTGTTTCAGGACTCATTGATGATGCTCATTTATACTGTGGCGAGATATGCCATTGTTGTAGTTTTGATTTGCGTGTCTCTTTCGGCTGGTGAATTTGTTCACCCATTTCATGAGCTCTTTCTTCTTTTTTTTTAAGGTTGGTAATAAAATTGACATGTTGAAATTGGCTCTTGAAAGTGGGACATGTTGAGTTTTTGTTCTGATCACCTTCTTCAGGACATTTAGTGACAGCAGGTGTTATTTACAGCTCTGCTGTCCTTGTAAATTTTGCCAGCCCATCAGCTCAGTTGCTCAGTTGTGTGCAGCTCTTTGTGACCCCATGGACTGCAGCACCCCAGGCTTCCCTGTCCTTCGCTATCTCCCAGAGTTTGCTCAAACTCATGGCCATCAAGTCGGTGATGCCATCCAACCATCTCATCCTCTGTTGCCCCCTTCTTCTCCTACCCTCAATCTTTCCCAGCATCAGGGATTCTTCCAGTGAGTCAGCTCTTTATATCAGGTGGCCAGAGTAATGGAGTTTCAGGTTCAGCATCAGTCCTTCCAATGAATATTCAGGGTTGGTTCTCTTTGGGATTGACTGGTTCGATCTCCTTGCTGTCCAAGGGACTCAAGAGCCTCTACAGCACCACAGTTGGAAAGCATCGATTCTTCAGCACTCAGTTTTCTTTGTGGCCCAACTCTCACATCCATACATGACTTACTGGAAAAACTGTAGCTTTGCCTATATGCAGCTTGTTGGTAGAGTGATGTCTCTGCTTTTTAATATTCTGTCAAAGTTTGTCATAGCATTTCTTCCAAGGAGCAAGCATCGTTTAATTTCATGGTGGCAGTCACCGTCCACAGTGATTTTTGTAGCTCAAGAAAGTAAAGTCAGCCACTGTTTGCATTATTTCCCTGTCTATTTGCCATGAAGTGATGGGACTGGATGCCATGATCTTACTAGTTTTTTGAATGTTGCGTTTTAAGCCAGCTTTTTCACTCTCCTCTTTCACCTTCATCAAGAGGTTCTTTAGTTCCTCTTTGCTTTCTGCCATAAGGGTGGTGTCATCTGTGTATCTGAGGTTATTGATATTTCTCCTGGCAATCTTGATTCCAGTTTGTGCTTCATCCAGCCCAGCATTTTGCATGATGTACTCTGCATATAAGTCAAATAAGCAGGGTGATACTACACAGCCTTGATGTACTCTTTTCCCAATTTGGAACCAGTCTGTTGTTCCATGTCCAGTTCTGTTGCTTCTTGACCTGCACACAGGTTTCTTAGGAGGCAGGTAAGGGAGGCTGATATTTCTGTCTCTTGAAGAATTTTCCATAGTTTGTTGTGATCCTCACAGTCAAAGGTTTTAGCAGTCAATGAAGCAGAAGAAGATATTTTTCTGTAACTCTCTTGCTTTTTTGATGATCCAACAGATGTTGGAAGTTTGATCTCTGGTTCCTCTGCCTTTTCTAAATCCAGTTTGAGCATCTGGAAGTTCACAGTTCACATACTGTTGAAGCCTGGCTTGGAGAATTTTGAGCATCACTTTGCTGGTGTGTGAGATGTGTGCAATTGTGCAGTAGTTGGAGCATTCTTTGGCATTGCCTTTCTTTGGGATTGGAATGAAAACTGACCTTTTCCAGTCCTGTGGCCACTGCTGAGTTTTCCAAATTTCCTGACACATTGAGTGCAGTGTCAGGAGTGCACATCATCTTTTAGGGTTTGAAATAGCTCGGCTGAAATTCCATCACTTCTACTAGGTTTTGTAGTGATGCTTCCTAAGGCCCACTTGACCTTGCATTCCGGGCTGTCTGGCTCTAGGTGAGTGATCACATCATCCTGATTATCTGGGTCATGAAGATCTTTTTTTGTATAGTTTTTCTGTGTATTCTTGCCACCTATTCTTACTATCTTCTGCTTCTCTTGGGTCCATACCGTTTCTGTCCTTTATTGTGCCCATTTTTGCATGAAATGTCCCCTGGTAGCTCTGATTTTCTTAAAGAGATCTCTAGTCTTTCTCATTCTATTGTTTTCCTCTATTTCTTTGCATTACCTCAGAAAGCAAGCCATAGTGGAAATGGTGTTCTGAGTTGTACATTAGTGTGGAATGTGCAATTTTTTATTAATTTAATTTTTTAATGTAAAAAGTTGTTGTAAAATCCTGCATTTTCTGATAGTGTAGAGAATCTTTTTCAGTTCTGTATATATCTTCATCTTTGGATTCTTTTCTCATAGAGTCTTCACAGTGTTATATAGGCCCCACTTGCTCTACAGCAGGTCCTTGGTGATTACCTATTTTATCTGTATTATTGTGGATTTGTTAATCCACACCTTCTAATTGATACCTTTCCCTTCTGTAACCCTAATTTTGTTTTCTAATTTTGTGAGTCTGTTTCTCTTTTGTCAGTTGGTTTATGGGCCTGAATTTAAGCCTCCACCAATAAGCATTGTCTTTTTTTTTTTTTTTTCCCCCTACTGACTTCATTCAGTATAATTACGAGAGCTCCTTCTGCGTTACTGCAGTTGGCCTTGTGTCATCGTTTCATGACTGAGCAGTATGCCGTTGTGGACGTGCACCACTTTTTCTTTCTGCCTTCAGTCAGTTTGGACGTCTTGGTTGCTTCCAGGTCTTGGCTATTGGAAGTGGTGCTGTATGCAGATTTGGGTGCCAGATTCTTTTAGAATTCTAGTGACGTTCAAATACGCTCCCACTACGGGGGCAGCTGCAGTGTATGGTAGCTCGCTTTTTAACTTTTAAAGACAGTTTCATACTGTGCTCCGTTGTGGCTGTTACCGTTGGCATACCGTAGACAATTCAAGAGGGTCCCCTTCTCACTGACCCCACTGTGACCTTTAGTTTGTAGGGATTTCGATGGTGGTCATTCTGAGTGCTGTGAGGTGCTCCCTCATGTAATCTTTATTTGCATGTCTCTAATAATTCCTGATTATGTGCATCATTTCATGTTCATTTTCTCTCTCAAATATTGTGAGTTGTGTCTACCATTTCATATGTACTGATGAAATTCTGTCTTCGTAAAGATTTCTTTTCTAATAGTTACTCCCGGGAAATTTTTGAGGACAGGTATCTTACAGCCTGATCCTTCTTGTGACTATTAAGTCCCTTTAAGGGACAGTTTTCAAGATGCTGTTGCAGAAAGTGGCCACAAGGTGCCAGCATTTCTTTGATGTCAATACTGCTTACTCTGGCAAACACAGCCTCAGTGGAAGTCCTGGTTGGGATTGTACATTAGACTGCAGTGTACCAGAAGCAACACCCCAAAAGCTTGGGTCTTGTTACTTTTTTTTTTTTTGTCAGTTTGATGTTTAGTTTTGCCTGGAGTAACACTGATATATGGTGTTGTATATGTTGTATGTGTACACAATCTTTTACATTTGTACATACAGATATATATATATATATATATAGATCTGCAAATTTTTTTCTCATGGAGGTTATTACAGAATGTTGAGTAGACCTCCCTTGGTATACCTGTGTCCTTGTTAATTATGTATTTCATAAAAATTGTTTCTATTTGTTAATCCCAGCTTCCTTATTTATCCCTTCCCTGTATCTTTCACCTTGTATAAGGATAATAATATTGTGTAGTTTTGTGAGTCTGTTTCTCTTTGGTCCTTTGGCTTCTTGGCATTAATTTTTAGATTACCCCTATAAGTGCTATCTGTCTTCTCCTTAGTTGCCCTTCTTAGCGTGGTTAGAACCAGGTCCAAGTGGGTTGCTGCTGCTGTTACTTCATTCTGTTTCACGACTTAGTCATGCTCCTGGTGGACATGTAGCAGTTCCTGTTTATGCCTTCATCTGGCCAGATGCTTTGTTTCCAGATCTTAGCTATTGTAACTGGTGGTCCACTGCAGATTTGGGTGCATATTTCTTTCTGAATTCTGGTTTTGCCTGAATGTTCTCTTAGGCATTGACTGCTGGTTCATAGGGAGCTTAGTTTTCCTTTCAGGCACCCGCGTATTGTTCTATGTAGGGGTTGTTAACAGCTTCATCCCATGGGCTCCTTCATAGGCTTTCCTTTCCTTCAGGGCCTTTCTATCATGTATTCTTTGAAGACTCATTGATGATGGCCATTCAGACTGGGGCGAGGTGAGCCCTCTGTAGTTTTGATTGGAATGTCTCTAAGAACCTGGAGTTTGTGCACCATTTCGTGTGACTTTTTTCTTTTTTAAGTGGTAATAAATTGACTTGGTGAAATTGGCTCCTTGAAAGTGGGCCATGTGTTGAACTTTTCGATTATGTCTTCAGGACATTTAGTGACAGCAGATGTCATTTACACCTCTGCTCTCCTTGTGTGGATTGCCAGCGTCTAAGCACTGGGTCTGGCTTCCCTGATGGTGCTAGTGATAAAGAACCCTCCTGTCAGTCCAGGAGTGTAAGACATGAGTTTGACCCTGGGTTGAGAAGATCCTCTGAAGGAGGGCATGGCAGTCCACTGCAGTATTCTTGCCTGGAGAGCCCCATGGACAGAGAAGCCTGGTGGGCTCTTATCCATAGAGTCACAGAGTCAGACCCGATCTAATCAACTTAGCATGCAGCATGCATGCATGCAAGAATTGGTTTTAAAGTTGCTGTTTTGGAAAATGGCCACAAGGGAGCAAGATTTCTTCATGCCCAACTCTGTTTACTACAGAAAGCAGAGCCTTAGTGAAAGTGGTATTCCTGAGTGGTAAATAAATAAGTGTGGCACGTGCCAGGACAAACACCCATAAGCTTGTGTCTCATTACCTTTTGTTTTTATTAATTTAGTTTTAATTTAGTAAGTTGTTTTAAAAATGTTTTGTTTGTGTGTGCGTAGAGGATCTTTTTCAGTTCTATATGTATATCATTCACTTTGGCTTCTTTTCTCATATAGGTTATCTCAAAGTGTTGTGTAGCCCTCCCTTGCTCTGCTGTAGGCCCCTGCTGATTGCCTATTTTATACATATTATTGTGGAATGTTACACAAGCTCCTAACTGATTCCTACCCCCACCTTTCCTTGGTAATCCTGATTTGATTTTCTAATTTTGTGAGTCTGTTTCTCCTTTGTCAGTTGGTTCATGGGCTTTTCCATCAATTCTCAGCTGCCACTGATAAGTATACTTTGTCTTTTTTTATGTCTAGGTCTGTGTATGTGGCTGCAGCTGGTCTTTTCTCATTTTTTCATCACTGAGTAATATGCCATTTTGGGCATGTACCACTTCTATATGCATTCATCTATCCTTGGATATTTTGCTTGTTTCCAAAATCCTTGTCTATTGAAAATGGTGATAAGGTGCACTTTGGGTGCAAGATTCTTTTAGAATTTTGGTGGCCTTTGAATATGCTCTTAGGAGTGTAACTTCTGAAATATATGGTAGCTCTGTTTTTGCCTTTTAAGGACAATTTCATACTGTTGTCTGTTGTGACTGTTACCATTTAAATACCACTGGCATATAAAATGGTCCCCCTTTCTCCACTGTCACTCTAGCATTTATTGTTTGTAGACATTTTGATGATGGCCGTTCTGACTGCTGCAAGGTGATCCTGCTTTGGAATCTTGTTTTGCATGTCTCTAATAATTAGTGATTTTGTGCATCACTTCATGTGCATTTTAAAAAATAGTGTCAGTAGCATCTGCCTTTTCATATTGCTTGATGAAAAACTCTAGCCTTTTTTTTAAAGATTTCTTTTGGAATACTTACCTCTGGAAAGTTTTCAGGACGAGTATCTTTATAG
>SJYT01054752.1:76855-160814 GCA_006410635.1 Cephalophus harveyi | reverse complement strand
TCACTTTCACTTTTCTCTTTCATGCATTGGAGAAGGAAATGGCAACCCACTCCAGTGTTCTTGCCTGGAGAATCCCAGGGACGGGGGAGCCTGGTGGGCTGCCGTCTATGGGGTCGCACAGAGTCGGACACGACTGAAGTGACTTAGCAGCAGCAGCAGCAGCAGCAGCAGCACACACAGGACTCTTAACATCTGGTGTCACGTGTTCTCATTATTAATATTAAACTCCAGGCACCTTATATACAAAGCCTTCCAAAGGAAAACAAACCTGCCCCAGAAACAGAGCTCATAATTATAATCACAGATGCTATTTGTTCCTCACAGGGATTGCTTAAAATATCAATTTAAATGCAAATGAATCTTATCATTCCAAATGAGGCTCATTCTATTGTGTTGAAATTAATATAGAAAATAATTTCGAACACTAAATTATGACTAATTAATATTGACACTGTGAAAAAAATTACACTGATTTCGATATTCCGAAGCGGAGCAGACTTGTCTGTGTTTGCTGTGTGTGCTGCGAGCAGTGCCCAGCAGGGCTAATTTCAGAAAGGAGGGGCGGGAGACACATGGCAAGGATACATCTTAGCTATTCTTGGATCCAAAGAACGCACACTTACGTGATATTCATTTATTTTATTTTGTTCTGGCCGTACCACGCAACATGTAGAATCCTAGCTCCCCAACCAGGGACGGAACTCGTGTCTCTGTGGAAGCACAGAGTCCTAAACACTGGACCACCTGGGAATTCCCACTTACATGATATTTAAGAATAAATTATTCCAGGAATACTAAAGAGCTCAATTTAAAGAATTAAAATCTTTCTCTTAAACATTAAAACAAAAAGGACCATTGTCTCCTCTACCATCACATCTAGAGGTTGGCAAATTACCATCCATAGATCACCCACCTCTTTTGGCAAATAAACTTTTATCAGACATACCCATTTGTTGATTGATTATTGAGGACTGCTTTCTGGTACAATGGCCATGTGGGAAAGTTGGGACAGAGATGATCCGACCTGCAAAGTCTGCTGTTTTTACTACTTGACTCTTTAGGAAAAGTCTGCCAAAACCCCCTGATGGAACTAGCTGTGTGTCAACAGTTTTGTTTTTTTTTTTTAAAAGAAACACCAGTCCAGTGAGTTGCAATGAGGGACCAATCATAGCTGTTCCACTTCCTAGCTGTGGGGAATCTGACAAAATGCTACTTGTGTTGGAAGCATAACCTTCTCATTTGTAAGCTGAGAAAGTTGGACTCTTGCCTGCTACAACTCTAAAATGTTACAACGCTCTCCCCCTTTCCGATAAAATCACTGATTAAGAAACAAGCTGAATCGGTTTTCTAAGGAAATGAAATTGTCAAGTAGCTTGAATCTCCTTAACTTGCTTTTGAGAATGACAGACATAAAGTTATGCTCCTTTCCCACGCATAACGCTCTCTGCATTCAGCACTGTGCCTGAGTGATTTCAGAGAGCTTTGCACTCATTTACTGTCTTAGTTTGGCTTCCTCTGGAAACCCAGCCTGAGGCTTGGATTGTTTATCATGGTCCGAGGAAGCAGGGGTGGGAGAAGGAGTCCAGACAATGTGTGTATCAAGTTAGTTACCACCGTGGAGCTCAGATGTGCTGGGAAATGCTGAGCTGCAGGTTAGAACTTGAGAGGGGAAGAGTTGGGGTATTAATACACTAGCTCCCATCAGTCATTGATTGCAGGTTGCTGCCAGGATTGAGGGGAGAGTAGTCTCCTCTTCGGGGCTGCCACAGTCATGGTAGATTGGGCTCTGGAGATACAGAGATGAAAATGTGACAGAGGAAGGTTGAGTCAATATGCATTGAAAAGCTAAAAGCAAGAGTCATGAATGGGATCTGCAGCAGCATTTGCTCACACAAACCACGTCTCCAAACTTTCCAATCATGCATCCCCATCTATAAAACTTTTAAGTAGGCTCTCCAAATATATTTATTTATTCACACAGTATATGTGCTACTGTAATAGTTAACTGTGTTCAGTTCAGTCGCTGTCGTGTCCAACTCTTTGTGACCCCATGGACTGCAACACAACAGGCCTCCTTGTCCATCACCAACTCCCAGAGTTTACTCAAACTTACATCCATTGAGTCTGTGATGCCATCCAACCATCTCATCCTCTGTCATCCCTTTCTCCTCCTGCCCTCAATCTTCCCCAGCATCAGGGTCTTTTCCAATGAGTCAGCTCTTTGCATCAGGTGGTCAAAGTACTGGAGTTTCAGCCTCAACATCAGTCCTTCCAATGAACACTCAAGACTGATCTTCCTTAGGATGGACTGGTTGGATCTCCTCGCAGTCCAAGGGACTCTCAAGAGTCTTCTCCAACACCACAGTTCAAAACCATCAGTTCTTTGATGCTCAGCTTTCTTCATAGTCCAACTCTCACATCCATACATGACTACTGGAAAAACCATAGCCTTGACTAGACAGACCTTTGTTGGCAAAGTAATGCCTCTGCTTTTTAATATGTTGTCTAGGTTNAGTCCAACTCTCACATCCATACATGACCACAGGAAAAACCATAGCCTTGACTAGACAGACCTTTGTTGGCAAAGTAATGCCTCTGCTTTTTAATATGTTGTCTAGGTTGGTCATAACTTTCCTTCCAAGGGAAGTCACCATCTGCAGTGATTTTGGAGCCCCCCAAAATAAAGTCAGCCACTGTTTTCCCATCTATTTGCCAGGAAGTGCTGAAACTCCAGTACTTTGGCCACCTCATGCGAAGAGTTGACTCATTGGAAAAGACTCTGATGCTGGGAGGGATTGGGGGCAGGAGGAGAAGGGGACGACCGAGGATGAGATGGCTGGATGGCATCACTGACTCAATGGATGTGAGTCTGAGTGAACTCCGAGAGATGGTGATGGACAGGGAGGCCTGGCGTGCTGCGATTCATGGGGTCGCAAAGAGTCGGACACGACTGAGCGACTGAACTGAACTGAACTGAACTCAGACGGTGAAGTGTCTTGTTTACGAAGCGGGAGACCTGGGTTCGATTCCTGGGCTGGGGAGATCCCCTGGAGAAGGCAATGGCAACCCACTCCAGTACTCCCGCCTGGAAAATCCCATGGGTCACAAAGGGTCGGACTCGACTGAGCGACTTCACTTTCACTTTCAGACTGTGCCAGAAGCAACACCCCAAAGCTTGTGTCTTTTTTCACTTGTCGTTTTTTTGTCAGTTTAATGTATAGTTTTGCTTGGAGTAGCACTGATATATAGTGTTCCATGTGTTGTTTGTGTACACAATCTTTTACACTTCCACATATACATATATCTGTTGATCTTCAAATTATTTCCTCATTGTGAAATGTTGAGTAGACCTCTCGGTATACTATGTCCTTGTTAATTATATGTTACATGAAATTGTTTCTATTTGTTAATTGCTACTTCCTTATTTATCCCTTCCCTGCATCTTTCCTATTTGTTAACAATAATGTTATCATCAATGCCTGTGAGTCTGTTTGGTCAGTTTCTTGGTGTTAATTGTTAGATTCCACCTATAGGTCTTACCGTATGATATGTGTCCTTATGCTGAGTTACCTTTCTCAGCATGGTGAGAAGCATCTATAGGTCCGTGGAGGCTGCTGCCTTTGGTGGTGTTGCCTTCTGAGGTATGTTCCGTGGTGGACCTGTAGTGGTGCCTCTTGATACATCTCTCCTTGATGGACACTTTGTTTCCAGTCTTTGCTATTGTACCTGTGCCCCACAGCAGCTTTGGTGCATGTTTCTTTTCAAATTCTGGTTCTTTTGGGCTATTCTCTTAAGCCAGGAAATATTGGATCATTGGTAGCTTTATTTATTTATTTATTTTGAAAGACAGCTGTGTACTGTTCTGTCTAGGTGCTGTTAACAGTTTTATCCCACATGCGCCCTAGGAGGGTGTCATTTTCTCCAGGCCCTCTCCACTGTGGATTCTTTGAGGACTCCTTGATGATGGCCATTCAGACTTGGTGAGGTGACCCCTCAATTGTACTTTTGCTTTGCATGTCTCTAAGAACTAGGCATTTTTGAGCACTATTTCATGTGCTCTTTTAATTTTTTTTTAATGGTGGTAATAAAAGTGACTTGTTGAAACTGGCTCTTTGAAAGTGGGCCGTGTGTTGAATTTGTTTTGATTACCTTCTTTGGGCCATTTAGTGATAGCAGATGTCATAGCCTGGCTGCCCTTGTGAAAATATTGTGTGCCTATTAGCATTGGTTTTAAAGTTGCTGTTTCTGAAAATGGCCACATGGAGGCAGTGTTTCTACATGTCAAATGGTAGTTACTACAGAAAGCAGTCTTAATGGAAGTTCCTGGGTTGTAAGTTTTTGTGCAGTGTGCCAGTACAACACCCATAAGCTTCTGTATTATTTATTTTTTTTTATAATATAGTTTTTATTTTTTGATGAAATAAATTATTTGAAAATGTCGTGTTTAATATAGGTGTAGAGAATCTTTGCCAGTTCCTCGTGTGTCTGTTCATCACATATTGGTTTTGTACACAGGGTATTACAGAGTGTGTGCAGACCTCCCTTGCTCTGCAGTGGGTCCTTGTTTATCACCTGTTTTATATGTATTATTGTGGATTTCCTAATAACCCCCTAATTGTTCCTTTTCCCCATTTCCCCCTTTTTCAGTTCAGTTTAGTCGCTCAGTCGTGTCCGACTCTTTGTGACCCCATGAATTGCAGCACGCCAGGCCTCCCTGTCCATCACCAACTCCCGGAGTTCACTCAGACTCACGTCCATCGAGTCGGTGATGCCATCCAGCCATCTCATCCTCTGTCGTCCCCTCTTCCTCCTGCCCCCAGTCCCTCCCAGCATCAGAATCTTTTCCAATGAGTCAACTCTTGTTTTCTAATTTTGTGAGTCTTTTCTGTTTGTTCACTTGGTTCGTGGGCATCAATTTTATGATTGTAGCAATAATGGTGTTTGTCTTTTTTTTTTTTCCTGACCTACTTCACTCGGTATGATTACAACAAGGTCCATATACATTACCGCAGTTAGAATTGTCTCATTCTTTTTCTTACTAAGTATTATGCCATTGTGGACACACCCCACTTCTTTATGTGTTCATCTGCTTTTGGACATTCTGCCTACTTCTGGATCTTGGCTTTGGGAAAACTGGTGCTGTAGTGCACATTTGGGTGCAAGTTTCTGTTAAACTGTGATTGTCTTTGCTGGTCCTCTTAGGAAGGGGACTGCTGAACTGTGTATGGCAACTCTGTTTTTCCCATTGAAAAACAGTTTCATTCTATGGTCTATTCTGGCTTTGACAGCTATATACCACTGGCAACGTAAGCAGGTCCCCTTGCTCCACCTTCACTCTAGTATTTTCTGTCTATAGACATTGATGCTGGCTATTCTGAGAGCTGTGAGGTGGTACCTCACTCTAATCTTGATTTGCGTGTCTCTCATAGTTTGTGATTGTCTGCATTAGTTCATGTACTTTTTTAAAGAAAATAATGAGTAGTATCTACCTTTTGCTATTGTCTTGATGAAAGTCTGCCCTTTGTAAAGAGTTTTTTTTTTTTAAGAAAACTTACTTGCAGCAAATTTTTGTAATAGGTATCTTACAGCCAAACTCTCCTTGTGAATATGAGTCCCCTTAACCACAGGTTTTAAAAGGCAAAGAAACCAGAGATCAAATGGCCAACATCCGTTGGATTATCGAAAAAGCAGGAGAGTTCCAGAAAAACATCTACTTCTGCTTTATTGACTGTGCCAAAGCCTTTGACTGTGTGGATCAGAACAAACTGTGGGAAATTGTTGAAGAGATGAGAATACCAGACCCCCTAACCTGCCTCATGAGAAATCTGTATGCAGGTCAAGAAGCAACAGTTAGAACTGTATATGGAACAACAGACTGCTTCCAAATTGGGAAAGGAATGTGTCAAGGATGTATATTGTCACCCTGCTTATTTAACTTCTATGCAGAGTACATCATGCAAAATTCCAGGCTGGATGAAGCGCAAGCTGGAATCAACATTGCTGGGAGAAATATCAATAACCTCAGATACGCAGATGATACCACCCTTATGGCAGAAAGCAAAGAGGAAGTAAAGAGCCTCTTAATGAAAGTGAAAGAGGAGAGTGAAAAAGTTGGCTTAAAACTCAACATTCAGAAAACTAAGATCATGGCATCCTGTCCCATCACTTCATGGCAAATAGATGGGGAAACAATGGAAATAGTGTCAGACTTTATTTTGGGGGGCTCGAAAATCACTGCAGATGATGATTGCAGCCATGAAATTAAAAGACGCTTACTCCTTGGAAGAAAAGTTATGACCAACATAGACAGCGTATTAGAAAGCAGAGACATTACTTTACCAACAAAGGTCCATCTAGTCAAAGCTATGGTTTTTCTAGTAGTCATGTATGGATGCGAGAGTTGGACTATAAAGAAAGCTGAGCACCGAAGAATTGATGCTTTTGAACTGTGGTGTTGGAGAAGACTCTTGAGAGTCTCTTGGACTGCAAGGAGATCAAACAAGTCCATCCTAAATGAAATCAGTCCTGAATATTCCTTGGAAGGATTGATGCTGAAGCTGAAATTCTAGTACGTTGGCCACCTGATGCAAAGAACTAATTCATTGAAAAGATCTTGATGCTGGGAAAGATTGAAGATGGGAGGAGAAGGAGACGACAGAGGATAAGATGGTTGGATGGTATCACCAACTGGATGGATAGGAGTTTGAGTAAGCTCCGGGAGTTGGTGATGGACAGGGAAGCCTGGTGTGCTGCAGTCCATGGGGTCGCAAAGTGTCAGACACGACTGAGCGACTGAACTGAACTGAACTGAGTCGCTCAATCATGTCCGACTCATTGCACCCAGGGATTGAGCACATTAGGCTTCACTGTTACCCGAAATTTTCTCAAACTCGTGTCTGTTGCGTCTATAATGCCGTTTAACCCACCTCATCTTCTGTTGCCCGCTTTTTCTCCTGCTGTCAGTCTTTCCCAGCATCAGAGTCTTTTTCAATGAGTTGGCTCTTTACATCAGGTGGCCATGTATTGGCGCTTCAGATTCAGTCCTTCTAATGATTATTCGGGGTTGATTTCCTGTTTAGAATTGACTGGTGTGATCTCCTTGCTTTCCAAGAGACTCTCAAGAGTCTTTTCCAGCACCAGAATTGGAAAGCGTCGATTCCTTGGTGCTCAGCCTTCTTTATAGTCCAACTCTCACATCTGTACATGATTACTGGATTAAAAAATCCATAGCTTTGACTGTATGAACCTTTGCGGCAAAGTGACATCTCTGCTTTTTGATATGCTGTCTAGGTTTATTGTAGCCTTTCTTCCAAGGACCAGGAATTTTTAAATTTCATGGCAGGTTACCATCTGCAGTAATTTTGGAGCCCAAGAAAATAAAGTCTGTCACTGTTTGCATTTTGCCCCATCTACTTGCCATGAAGTGATGGGACCAGATGCCATAATCTTAGTTTTTTGAATGTTGAGTTTTAAGCCAGGTTTTCACTCTCCTCTTTCACCTTTATCAAGAGGATCTTTAGTGACCCTTTGCTTTCTGCCATAAGGATGGTGTCATCTGCATATCTGAGGTTGTTGATATTTGTCCCGACAATCTTGATTTCAGCTTGTGCTTTATCTAGCCTGACATTTCAAATGATGTACTCTGCATAGAAGTTCAATAAGCAGGGTGACAATATACAGCCTTGACGTACCACTTTCTCAATTTGAAACTAGTCCATTGTTCCATTTCCCGTTCTAACTCTTGCTTCTTGACCTGCATACAGGTTTCTTAGGAGTTAGGTAACGTGGTCTGGCATTCCCATCTCTTTAAGAATTTTCCACAGTTTGTTGTGTTCCACACAGTCAAAGGTTTTAGCTTAGTCAGTGAAGCAGAAGTAGATGTTTTTCTGGCATCCCTTGCTTTTTCTATGACCCAAGAGATGTTGGCAATTTGAAATCTATTCCTCTGCCTTTTCTAAATCCAGCTTGTACATCTGGAAGTCTTTGGTTCACATATTGTTGAATCCTGGATGGAAGGATTTTGAGTATTACATTGCTAGCGTGTGAGATGAGTGCAATTGTGCAGTAGTTTGAACATTCTTTGGCATTCCCTTTCTTTGGGATTGGAATGAAAACTGAACTTTTCCAGTCCTTTGACCACTGCTGAGTTTCCCAAATTTACTTGCATATTGAGTACAGCACTTTAACAGTATAATCTTTTAGGTTTTGAAATAGCTCAACTGGAATTCCGTCAACTCCATGATTTGTTTGTAGTATGATTCCTAGGGACAATTGACTTCATGCTCCAGAATGTCTGTCTCTGGGTGAGTGAGCACAGCATTATGGTTATCCGCGTCATGAAGACCCTTTTTTTTTTTTAAACAGTTCTTCTGTGTATTCCTGCCACCTCGTCTTAGTATCTGTTGCTTTTGTTAGGTCCATAAAATTTCTGTCCTTTATTGTGCTCAGCTTTGCATGAAATGTTCCCTTGATAGCTCTAATTTTCTTGAAAAGATTTCTATAGTTTTTCCCATTCTATTTTTTCTGTGGTTTCTTTGCATTGTTCAGTTAAGAAGGCTTTCTTGGATCTTGCTATTCTTTGGCACTCTGCATTCAGATGAGTATATCTTTCCTTTTCTCCTTTCCCTTTTGCTTCTCTTTTTTTTCCAGCTATTTATAAGGCCTCCTCAAACAACCGTTTTGCCTTGTTGCATTTCTTTTAAGTTGCTGTTGCAGACGATGGCCAGAAGGCAGCAGCATTTCTGCACAGCCCAGCTTGACTTCCTCTGCAAACAGAGCTTCAGTGGAAGTTTTGGCGCAGAGTATAAATTAGCCTGTAATGTGCCAGATGCAACACCCTGATGCTTGGGTCTCATCACTTCTTGGTAATGTGTCATTTTGCTTGGAGTCACAGCGACATCAAATGATGAATGTGTTGTATGTGTACAGACCTTTTACATTTACACATATACATATATAGAGAGAGCCTCATTATTTTCCCATAGCTGTTATTCCACAAAGTCTATTGATTATGTATTCATAAGCAATAGTTTCTGTTTGTTAATCTCAGCCTCCTAATTTGTCTCTTTCCTGCATTTTTCCCCTTTGTTAGATATAGTTTTATTTTCTAATCTTGTGAGTCTGTTACTTTTGAGTCAACTGGTTTCTTGATATTAATTTTTATATTCTACCTATAGAGTGGGTTCGATCCCTGGCTCGGATCCCTAGAAGGGATCCTCTGGAGAAGGGATCCTCTGGAGAAGGGAATGGCTACTCACTCCAGTGTTCTTGCCTGGGGCTGCAAAGACTCGGACACAACTGAGCAGCTGACAGTTTCACATAAGTGATAGCATATGACATCTGTACTTCTGTTCTGAGTTACCTCTCTCATCTTGCTTAGAGCTATTCCGTGTAGGTTGCTGCCACCGGTGTTATTTCATTCCATTTCATGGCTGAGATGTGTTCCGTGGTGCACGTGCCGCAGTGCCTCTTTGTGAACTCATTCTTGATGGACGCTTTGTTTCGTTTCCAGGTTTTTGCTGTTGCACCTGTGGCCCTGAGCAGCTTTAGAGCATGTTTCTGTTTGAATTTTGGTTTTCCCCTGATATTCTCTTAAGTGTCTGATGCAGGGTCGTAGGTAGCTCTCGTTTTCGCTTCTGGACCCCGCACGCTCTTCTGTGTGGAGGCTTAGCGGTTCCATCGCACCAGCACCAGGAGGCCGTCTTTCCCCAGGCCCTCTCCACCACGTGCTCTCTGAGGCTCTGATGGCGGCCGGTCAGCCTGGGGTGAGTCGAGTCCTGGCCGTTTGGATTTGTACGGCGCGTGATTTGGGTATTTTGTGCACTATCACACGGGTTCTTTTTTGTTTTAATGGTTGTAAGAAAATCTGCTTGTTGATATTGGCTCCTTGAAAGTGGGCCATATGTTGAATTTTTTTTATTATCTTTTTTTTTTATTACCTTTCATGTGTTAGATATGCACTGATGCAATGATTGACCAAAGCTATTGTTTGCAAGTGTCTGAATGTAATGGGAATTCTTGTTTTGGGTGGTGGGAGTGTATTCTGTGGTGAGGAAGGCATTATGAGATGCATTAATTGAAGAGACACACTGGGCAAGATAGGGTCCTGTCCTGAGCCTTCCTTTGGAATGGTAACTAGGTAGAATTGTTCCTGAGGTTACGTTTATATTGGTGTTGTTACTTGTGTTTAATGATGGATTTTGAGGACTGTTTGGGTAGCAAGGGAGGTAGGTTTATAGGTTACATGCTTTAGGTCTGGTTCTATTCCCTCCAGAATTTTACCTGTTCTTTTTGTCACTAAGCACCTTCATTTTTCCTTTAGTTCATTGTGACCCAGGCCTACAGATGAATTTGGGCTATATCTCACCTTGATGCTCATATACCCCAGTGTAACTAGGAGTTTCCCATTGGAGACTTACCAACCCGTTATTTTCCGGGAAGAAATTAGCTTAGCTTAGGTGATTTCCAGTGTCTAGTCCTTGCTTTGTCCATAATACTGTTGGGGTCTTACCATTGCAATAAGGGACCATTTTATAACAAAGGAAGGGACATTATAGTGGTTAACTTTAAAACTGATAGTTGAACAGAACTGTGGTAGATTTTTGTCTCTGCATATGTGTTTTGTGTGTATATGATTGTTAAGATAATTTTTACTCTTGCTAGCTCAAACTTATTATTGTATATGTATATATGTTTGGGTTTATTTCAAGTCCTGCCTTGTTCTAAAAGGATTAAGGTAACTTCTCCCTTCTTTCCATCCCATCACATGAAATAGAATTAAGTATGTATGAACCACTTTGTGAGGAATGCAGCTCATTTAATGAGCCTTGACTTGGAAATTAGAGGACAGGAGAGGACATCACAGGATGTGGGTCACAAAGGGACTGGAACCGGGAACCAGTTGATGTGAAGTTGGAAAGAGAATCATGGTGATGATGGCCGGTTTAGACCGTGTGGTTGGAGGTGACAAAAGTTTCCACTTGCTTCCAGAGGGGATTTAATGCTTCCCCTCCAGCAAAGCCCTGACGCCGTGAAAATGGGCTTGGCAGCGTCCCTCTGACTGTCAGGATCTCCTTTCTCCTCCTGGGCTGTGTTACTGGCTGTAGGATTGTTGGGATCAGTGAGGTGGCAGGCCTGCAAGACTGCTAAAGATTGTGAGAAGTGACTTTGGGATGATCTTTAAAAATAATACCTTTATTCTGAAAGTTCAAGTGCAGTTTAACATTAATCGAAGCTGTCAGGACAACCTAAAATGTCTCCTCTTTCAAGAAAGCTGATTTTCTTCCCTCAGCTTAAAACTGAGTGATTAATTAGCCTGTCATTATCAAAGAAGATGATAATGTTAGTAGATAGCTGCATTTCCTGTTAAGTGGATTACCTTCTGTATTCCATGTGGAGTTCACGTATATGCTTTAGAAATACGTTCATCTTTAAACCAAGTCACTGCTGTTCAAGCTGCATGGTGAGATTTTAAGCATTTTCTTGATACTTAACTTGGAAAAGTCAGCTCAGACCCTTTCTGTCTGAATGGGCATCTTAAGGCAGCTTCTTTTGGTGTCCTGATTCTCCACCCCAGTTCTTGCCAACCCCTCTGCCCCTCAGCGAATCTGCTGACACACAGTCGTGTCCCCAGCAGAGTCGATTCCTTTCAGCCACGTGTGTGCCTGCAGTCCGGCTGACGTGTGCCCGATTATGAAAGTCCCAGACACTCCAGTTACTGCTCCCTTTTCCTCTTGGTTGCTTTTGGGCATTTTGGTTACCTCCTCTTTCACCTTCACCGTTTGAACTTCAGACTGCAGGCACCTGAGATGACCTTTCCTTCTTCCTAAAATCCCGTTATTCCTAATTTATGATGGTTTCAGCTCAACTTTAAGTCTCCTCTCAGCACATTCACACAGGAGGTGTTCTTCCTGGCTTCATCTTCCTGAAGCAGTGGCTCAGATCTGGACTGGTTGCTCCCACGGCCTCCAGCTCAGCCGCCATCCTGGGATCTCCCTTAACCACCATCCCATCACCTCTCCTGTGGTGATTTCCTTACTTTCCCAGATCCTGGATTTTTTTTTTTTTCTCTCTCTTGAGTTATGCCCTCATTTTGGTGGAGCATCTCCTTCAATTGATTCATGAGGAAGGGTTCCTCGACAAGAATCTTTGAATCCGTGGATGTGTGGAACAGTAAGGACCTAACAGAAGCAGAAGAGATTAAGAAGAGGTGGCAAGAATACACAGAAGAACTGCACACACATAGAAAGGTGTTAATGACCTGGAAAACTGTGACGGTGTGGTCACTCACCTAGGGCTGGACATCGTGGAGTAGGATGTCAAGTGGGCCTCAGGAAGCATTACTGTGAAAAAAACCTAGTGTAGGTGATGGAATTCCAGCCGAGCTATTCATATTTGAAATCCTAAAAGATGATGCTATTAAGGTGCTGCACTCCATATGCTCGCAATTTTGGAAAAGATAGCAGTGGCCACAGGACTGGAAAAGGTCAGTTTTCATTCCAGTCCCAAGAAAGGGCAATGCCGAAGAATTCCTGTAGAGTTGTGCTCATTTCATATACTAGCAAGGTTATGCCCAGACTCCTTCAAGCTCCGTTTCAGCAATACATGAACTGAAAACAGATGTACAAGCTGGGTTTCAAAGAGACAGAGGAACCAGAGATCAAATTGCCATCATTTGCTGGATCGTGGAGAAAGCAAGAGAATTCCGGAAGAACACCTACTTCTGCTTCATTGACTATATAGTAGAGCCTTTGACTATGTGGACTGCAACAAGCTGTAGAAAATTTTTAGAGATGGGAAAACCAGACCACCTTACCTGCCTCCTGAGAAATCAGTATGCAGGTCAAGAAGCAGCAGTTAGAACCGGACATACTGACTGGCTCAAAATAGGGAAAAGAGTATGGCAAGGCTATATATTGTCACCCTGTATCCAGAGTACATCATGTAAAATGCTGGGCTGGATGAATCGCAAGCTGGAATCAAGATTGCCACAACAACCTCAGATATGCAGATAATACCACTCTAATCACAGAAATTGAAGAGGAGCTAAAGAGCCTTTTGATGAAGATGAAAGAGGAGAGTGAAAAAACTGGCTTGAAACTCAACATTTAAACAACTGAGAATATGGCATCCAGTCCCATCCCTTGATGGCAAATAGGGAAAAAGTAGAAGCAGTGATGGATTTTATTTTCTTGGACTCCAAAATCACTGCTGACGATGACTGCAGCCATGAAAATAAAAGATGCTTACTTGTTGGAAGGAAAGCTTATGGCAAACTTAGTGTATTGAAAAGCAGAGATATCACTTTGCTGATAAAGGTATGTGTAGTCAAAGCTATGGTTTTTCCAGTAGTCATGTAAGGATGTGAGAGGTGGACCATAAAAAAACCTGACCACTGAAGAATTCATGCTTTCAAATTGTGGTGCTAGAGAAGACTCTTGAGAGTCCCTTGGATTGCAGTCTAATCAACCCAAAAGGAAATCAATCCAAGAAGGAAACCTGAATAGTCCTTGGAAGGACTGATGCTGAAGTTGAAACTTCAATACTTGGCCACTTGATGCGATGAGCCAACTCATTGGAAAAGACCCTGATGCTGCGAAAGACTGAAGGCAAAAGGAGAAGAGGCAGAGGATGAGATGTTAGCATCACCAACTCAATGGACATGAATTTGAGCAAACTCCAGGAGGCAGTGGAGGACAGAGGAGCCTGGCATGCTCCATGGGGTCGCAGAGTCAGACACAACTTAGTGACTGAATGGCAACAACAATATCTGGAAATGCCCTTAGTAGGCCCTCAGGTTTGATTGATAGGCCTAATGTGGAGTTAAAGCTTGAAATTAATTTTCCCCTAAAAATTTGAAGGCATTGCGTCCCCGTCTTCCACCTTCAGTTTTGCTGTCGAGAATTTCTAGTGTTGTGCTATTCTTGATCTTTAGCTTGAAGCCTTTTTTTCCTCCTTGGAAGCGTGTGCTAGCTCCTTTTTAATCTTCAGTTTTCTGAAGTTTTACACTTCTCCCTCCAGAGATAAGAGCTGCAACAAATTTTCATGCCTTTGGG
Source organism: Cephalophus harveyi (assembly GCA_006410635.1). Classification (NCBI taxonomy): domain Eukaryota; kingdom Metazoa; phylum Chordata; class Mammalia; order Artiodactyla; family Bovidae; genus Cephalophus; species Cephalophus harveyi. The sequence continues at coordinate 146,760 of SJYT01054752.1, read as the reverse complement.
GGTTCTATAGCGCAAATTGGATTGCTTCTTGATTTGCTACTGCTTTCTTTCTTGGGCATACTTTTCAGTTTCAAATGATTTTTTTTTTCTTTTTTCTGCAGCCTGCTTCTCTCTTTCTCTTGCCCTTGAGGCTTTTAAGAAAATGACCATAAAAAACTTTACTGTGATTTTAGTGAGGTGTTTGGCAGGGGGAGCAGAGCCCTCCACTCCTCTCTCTTTGCTTGGAAGGCTACCCATTTGCTCGTCACCCAGCTCTGCTGTGGATTTTTGCCCCCGCTCCATTGTGGAGACAACCCCTTGCCCCCAGAAAGACCACTCACAAGCTCTTTTCCTCAAACCCCACCTTCGTGGGCCCTGTCCGCAGCATTTGCTCATCAAGCAAAAGTACTCGGATTGATTACTTCTTTTCCCCCCAATCTAATCCACTAGTAAGGCATGTGCCTAAAATATAGCTTCAATGTATCGTTGCTCTTAGGTATCTAGTCCAGTGCCTGGACACAGGAGGCATTCACTGGTACATGGGCAGATGAGTGATGTCAATAGGAAGCCAGGAAAATTGTTAAAATTGTGGACTCTCTTAACATGTTCTGAAAGACAGTCTTTGAAAGTAAAGGCAGGGCGACTGTTCTAGATTAAAAGATATTTTATAAAGGCCTGGTTGCAAGTGCTATACAGAATCCTTGATTGGATTCCTTTTTTTTTTTTTTACTTAAAGCTAGCTAGTAAGGATGCCGGGCTTCTCACGTGGCGCTAGTCGTAAAGAACCCCTCTGCCCGTGCAGGAGACTTAAGAGATGTGGGTTCAATCCCTGGGTCGGGATGATCCCCTGGAGGAGAGCGTGGTAACCCACTCCAGTATTCTTGCCTGGAGAATCCCATGGACAGAGGAGTCTGGTGGGCTACAGTCCATGGGGTCGTAAAGAGCTGGACACAACTGAGTGGACTTAGCACATAAAGGATACTATTGGGACATTTGGGGAAACTTGATGGATTATAGGTGATGTTGTATCAATGGTTGTTATGACTATGTCGGAGGATGTCCTTGTGCTTGGAAAATACAAGTTGAGGGCTTTTGGGATGAGATGTTATGATATCTGCAACTTGTTTTTCACATGGTTCAAAAGAAAAAAAAGAAGCTTATCTCTGGAAGGAAGAAGGGAGAAAAAAAATGCAGCGCAGTTAACCATGCGTGAATCTAGCTGAGTGGAATGTGGGTTTTCATTTTACCGTTCTATTTTACTGTAGGTTTGAAAATTTTCGAAATAAAAATTTAGAAAAAAATCAACAGTGGAGAAGAATTTAAGGAAAAGATATTTCAGGGCTATTTTTAAGCCCCAAAATGCTGAAATTAATTTTGAAGCATGATGTTAAATATAATAAAGCCTAAGGATATATATGTATATATGTGTGTGCGTGTGTATAGTTAATCAAACCAAGTAGAATTAAGGCCTTTCTGGAAAAGTTACCTCTTAAAAATTTGGCCTGAAAGCCTGTGATTCGCCCACCAGGGGGCAGTGCAGGAGCGTCGTTCTGTGCGCTGCTGAGCGCTGTGGGTTCCCCACACATAACTGTTTCCACAAGAGGTCGCTCTTCTCTGCACAAAACATTTTCAGGATTCTTAGACCACTTTAATAGAGAATGCTGGATAGTTATACTGCTTCCCGTTTCTTTCTGCCCACTCCGATCTGCTTCTGAGTTCTGTGGATTTTTGCCTTGGCCCCTCCGCTTCGTGGAGTGAGTTCACGGAAGGGTCTGGATAAGAGGGGTGCAGATCCGCTCTCCTGTGTGTGCTTCAAAGGCCAAGAGGGCATTTGTCTACTCCTACGCCAGGAATTCAGTCTTTTTATTACAAACTGCCAAGTCATGGTCCTACTGCAGTTCATCTTTAGATATCCTAGGATGTGTTGAAATTCTAGGAATTCCACTCAGCAGTTTTCCCTCTCCTAAAGCTGTGATGTGGCTCCTTACTGAGTGATTCGGATATATTATAGCTCAGACGGTAAAGAATCCACTTGCAGTACAAGAGACACAGGTTTGATCCCTGAGTCGGAAAGATCCCCTGGAGAAGGGAATTGTAACCCACTCCAGTGTTCTTGCCCAGAGAATCCCATGAGGTGGTGGACTTAGAAGGACTGTCTTTCTGTGCAGTTAACCAAGAAAGATGGCTTAGTGTAAATGTTGTAGAAAGTTACCCAACAGATTAAATGGTTAGCCTGTGGTGAGTGAGTGTTCTTTCATTTAACATGTACTCAACGCCTGCAGAACCAGATTGCACTACTGGACTAGAATTAAAAACCAGAAGAGTCAGGCTCCAAAGCTGCTTATAATAGGCAAACGGGATAGAGTAGCCCCAGACAAATTTAGCAGGACGCTCAGAAGAAGTGCTGACTTCAGATATAAGTCTTTGCCCTCACTGTTTCCTTTCCTGGGAACCTGTTTTTCCTCAAGTGCTCAAGAAGGCGGTTTCCTTTTCTCTTAACAAACATGTAGTTTATAGGCCGTTCTTCTGTGGCTGAGTTTACTAGGCTGGTGACCCCACTTTCCTCCCAGTGGTGGGTGGGGTCTTGGGGAGGAACTCACTGAGGCCAGCCTGAGGATGTGGACCTCCGCCCTCTCGCTGGGTCCCTGCCCTTCCAGCTGCCCGTCCAGTGCCTCCTGGCCACTGGGTGTCTTCTTTTAGTTTACTAATTTATTGTAATTGCTCTGTTTCTTCCTCATGACAACTGATACTTTCATCTAGACTCTTTCTCCCTAGAAGACGAGGGATTCAGTATTTTGGTTCGTTTTCCCCTTAAGCATGGGCTAACCCATCATCTTTTTTTCTTTTCAAATTAACATAATTGTATTTATTTATTTATTTTGGTCACTCTGTGTGGCATGCAGGATCTTAGTTCCCTGATCAGGAATCAAACCTATGCCCCTTGCAGTGAAATCACAGAGTCTTAACCACTGGATAGCCAGGAAAGTCCCTAACCTATCATCTTTTAACGTACAGTTTTGTTCTTTATAATCTGAAAGTCTAGATCATACCTTTGTAAACAGACATATACTTAATTTAAAAACTCATCCGTTTTTACAGCTTTAGTATTAAAACGATATAACCAAGTTCTCATCTTCTGTTATGGGGCTTCCCAGGTGGCACAGTCGTAAAGAGTCAAGAGATGCGAGTTTGATCCCTGGTTCGAGAAGATTCCCTGGAGTAGGAAATGCCAGCCCACTCCAGTATTCTTGCCTGGAGAATCCCCATGGACAGAGGAGCCTGGTGGGCTGCAGTCCATGACGTCACAAAGAGTCAGACACGCTGAGCACATGTGTATCTTCTGTTATACCTATCTTCTATTTCCAACCTTCAAGGCTCAATTTAAGTCCTAAGTCCTCTGAGGTTTTCTGCACCTTTAGTACCTAACATTAATCTTTCCTGCTCTCAGTACCTATTCTTCAGTTTGGCCATTAATCTCAAGAATCTTATTTGTTATTTAATTGCTTTGTCTATCTGTGTCTTATGTGACTGATGAGATGGTTAGATGCCAGTTGATGGTGGCAATGTGTTCTTAATTTTTGCAGTGCTGAAAAAGAGTCACTTTAAAGGACTTTTTTGAAGCTGAATATTTAAAATATATTTTTCCTAATGGAGTTTTATGTATTTTCTTAAACACAGTATAAAAATGATTCATCTGGCTTAGGTTTTCTGAAAAGCATTTTCTTTGACTATAGGATGATTCTTTTTCTGTATTTTTAGTGTTCATTTTATTCTCAGTATTCATTTAAGAAGACTAATGTGTTCAGGTCGGAGAAGGCAATAGCAAGCCACTCCAGTACTCTTGCCTAGAAAATCCCATGGATGGAGGAGCCTGGTAGGCTGCAGTCCATGGGGTCGCTAGAAGTCGGATGCGACTGAGCGACTTCACTTTCACTTTTCGCTTTCACACAATGGAGAAGGAAATGGCAACCCACTCCAGTGTTCTTGCCTGGAGAATCCCAGGGACAGGGGAGCCTGTTGGGCTCCTGTCTATGGGGTCGCACAGAGTCGGACACGACTGAAGCGACTTAGCAGCAGCAGCAGCAATGTGTTCAGGTATAATGCTCCAAGGAAGTGTTTCAGAAAAGAAAGAATATTAATTATTTCCTGTAGCTTATCTATAAAAAGCCATTTCGGAAAGTACATTCATTTTAATTTTTTATTGGGACTTTGTGGTTGATTTTTACAGTTGCTATATTAAAGTCATTTTTAGTCTTCTACAGAAAATGTATAAAGGTTTATTTGATAAAATATCAATATTTTAATAACTATAATTGTCTAAGCATTCCTAATTATGTGTTGAGCTTTCTAATTCTTACCAGAGCTGCAGTTTCCTGGCAAAGTTTAAACATCAGTCCCAATCAGTTAGGTTAATCTCTGTATAATATAATTAAATTCATCTGACCTGGTTACTGGGTACATTTTAAATATCAGACTGCTAATCATGACACCACGACGAATATTTCAATTTTAAAGTTGACCTTTTAGAATCAGCCTTTCTTTAATCTGCCAGTTGTACTTAACAGAAATATTTCTTTTAAAAAGTAACCTGACTTAATTCATGTATTTAATGAGAAAAAACCCAAAGTTATTATAAAATGTGCATAAGGCAAGCTGTCTTAAAAAAACTAATGACATTTCTTTTTCTTTATAGAGATACTTCCTAGTTGGGAGCAATCATGCAGAAACAAAATACCGTGTTTTGAAAATTGATAGAACAGAACCAAAAGATTTGGTTATCATTGATGACAGGGTAAGTATCTTGACAACCTGAATACAGACAGAAACCTTTGTACTCCTCGTTTAATGGATATGAAATATCCTTACAGCTTCTAGCGATGTATACTTTTTTTTTTATCATACATCTAAAAATGACAGTTTTTCATGGTTGGCTAGAATTTTTAATCTCTAATCTGGTTTCTAAAATTACTGAAGTTAGAAAGTTTGCCAGAATTACACTTTGCCCTTCATTTTGATTTTTTATGAAGCAAACACTTTGGATAAGATAATGAATATATTTTCTTAAATGGGTGCCATTTTAAGGATCTGATATAACTCTCAACATTGCAGCTACCGAAAAGATTATTTATTCTTCTTCTTTAATATGAAGCTCCTTGAAGTCAAAAAGGACTTCCCTACTGCAGACTAGTTATTATACTGCTAAATGTGATTGGTAGGGTCACTTCTGATGACTTGCTAGAGAAATGTTAAGCTGCTATTATCCACATGTCATATTATTCAGAGTTGGGACTTAATTCAGGTGGCACAAAAATATGAGGCTTTTAGTCAAAAGAGAAATATACTAAGGAGGAATTGAACAGTTAATTTTAACTCTCAGGTGAGAGCAGCTAACACTTTGTGTTGAAGTTCTTGTCTGAATATTTCTGAATCTGTGTGGGTTCCTGGTTTTTCAAAGGTATCAATAGCTGTAGTTTGGAACTCATTTTCACTAAGCTCTTTGGAAAACTAATTTTTATGTTATCATAATTTTGGATATGTTGTAGTTTGTGACTTCCCATACTCTTGGGTATCATGGTCCTCCTTCGCCCACACACATACCATCTGGCAGTATTTATTAATACGATGTAATGATATTTGGCTTTACTTGGGGGTACGAGTAGCTGATTGGGGATCTCTTTGAGAATCTAAGAAAAGCTATGGGCCTTCTCACAAAAATACACATATGCACGTATAACCAAAACTTTGCATGCAGTTTTAAGGAGTTTATAGATTTCTTGAAACTAAGGTTTTGGTATACCTTTTTTAAGTACAGCAATGTGTGATCCAGTAGCCACCCTTAATTAACTGCTAATGTTAAAAAATTTGTTGGCTTTTTAGAATTGTAGCTTAGTCCTGCACTTTTATATACTTCTCTGTGAAATAGCTAATGATGTAAAGCTGTAGGAAACTTAATTTTCACAGGTAAGTAAATAATCTAAAAATCAAACACAACCTTACAGATTAATTTGCTTATTTTTAGCATGTATATACTCAACAAGAAGTGCGAGAACTTCTTGGGCGCTTGGATCTAGGAAACAGGACAAAGATGGGACAGAAAGGCTCCTCTGGGTTATTTCGAGCGGTTTCAGCTTTTGGTGTTGTAGGTAAGAAAGATGCCTCCCTCTTTCAACCTCTCCCCGCCCCCCCCCATATATAGACTACTTGAAGATAGTTTGCAAGGCTCATATTTATATAGGTTTGTAAATGTGACCCACCTTCTGGGTCTTCGGTTATTTAAAAATGAATAATCTATCAAACAGCCTTTATATAATATCTGCTATATGCCCAGGACTGTGCTCAGATTCATATAGGATATGAACAAATGTAGCGATGGTTTGAACCTTTAAGGAGTCTGGCTTGTCAAGAAATGAAAAAGTGAAAATTGGCTTGGACTTGTAAACATCAGCTGAAAAAACAGATACAGGTAAAACCAGCTTTTAAATTAGAGGAGTTTCTCTCAAGGACACGCTGCAGTGTAAAGTGTCACAAGCTCCTTCTCTGAGTGACAACTGCCTTCTTACTCTCAGAGAAACTTTGTTCTCTAAAATCACAGGCAGTCGGAAACTTTGCTCTTTAAAATTGTGTCAGTGAGAGAAAACATCCCCCTGTCGCCTGGATGATCTAAGTCATTTTGACGCAGAGAGGCAGCCTCGGTTGACAAGGCGGGCGCGGAGCTTCAGATAAGGGCTTTCTGGACGCAGCCGACTGCAGCTCTGTTCACTTTATTGCTTTCAAGGAAATGAGACCCCGAGTCCGCTTCACAGTCCAGACCTGATGTTTATCTCTTTACATTCAGTCTTGCTCTGGTTTGAGCCTCTTCATTTAAATTTTACCTAATCTCTTTCCCAAATCCTATAATAACGCCTTTACTTATTCATGAACAAGCGTAGAAATGGCCTTGGCCTTTAGAGGAGGCCATGGTCCAGCTTGTGGGGCGTTTGGGAGATGCCCCGCAGTTCCTCTGCTGCGTTGTCCCTCGTGACAGGGGGTCAGAAAACCTATCTTTGCTGCTGGATTTGTCCCAGGGAGCCTTAGGATGATTGGATTGGACGGGGGTGGGGTGGAGGGGTTGGGGGACAAAACCCAGGGCCCAGGAAACAACTCCAGGACTGGAATTTGGATCCCAGTTGTGTAGTCAATAGTAAATGCTGGAGATTACATAAGAGGGAGACTTCCTGGACCTGGAGTGGCTAGGAAAGATTTCCTGGAGAAGATAAGACTCAGGCTGGACCCTGGAGGAGAAGCAAGCTTTGGATGGATGTGGGGAAGGGAGGGGAGAGCTCCAGGAGGGGTGACGGCAGAAGCACCGGCATGCAGATGCCCACGGGTCCTGGAATGCTGGCAAGCGGTTGGTGAGGCCAGATCACTGGGGCCTTGGAAGCCAGGCAGAGGGCAGTTGTGTTTCAGCTTCCCTGTTGACATAGCCATATTTCAAGTCTTTCCCCCCCCCCCAACACAAAATTATCTTTCTGCTTCTTAAACCCGCTGAACCGTCTTGTAACATTTCCTGAGTGGTGTCTGTAGATGTTAACAGAATTAATATGGACTGACCTGTGCTACATAGTTTCATAGTCTTAGGTTCGTTTTTCTGATTAGCACTCTCTATTTGGTGGATGTATACTTGTTGAGATTTGGATTATGCCTATTCTGCTGTGTTTGAAGTTTGTTTTTCTCGATGCGCTCTCATAACCCTTCATGTGGAATCCCTTTAGGTCCGTTTTGTGTCTCAGGCGGCTGCCAGGGAAGGGCGAGAGTGGTCGGTATGGTTAGTCTCTCTTGCATAGGACTGGCGCCTTCTGTGTACCTTCTGCTTAGCCTTGACAATTCCCTTGAGGTTTCATGTTTAATGGATAACATGTGCATGTTAGCGTATGTCAGGTGAGTTCATGTGTTTCAATTCCATATATTCCATACATGTTAAATTCCACTTTAAGTGTTACTTAACTCTTAATCAAAGAAAAAAATCTAGAAATAAAAAAAGTATCTTAAATACATTAGGCTTAATCAGATGCTTAATAGGTTAAACTCATTTCTTTAAATGCTAATACTTTATTTCAACTTTTGAAAAATGTAAATTTTTTAAGGTATATGTCATATTGAATGCCTAATTAGAGTTAAATATTAAACATTGAACCTTCCTTGCTAATTAAGTATAATGAGTTGAAGATCAGTTGTGGGTGTGTGTGCCGAATCACTTCAGTCGTGTCTGACTCTTTGCGACCCTGTGCGCTGTAGCCCGTCAGGCTCCTCTGTCCATGGGGTTCTCCAGGCAAGAATACTGGAGTGGGTTGCCACGCCCTCCTCCAGGGGATCTTCCTCACCCGGGGATTGAAGCCGGGTCTCTTATGTCTCCTGCATTGGCAGGCGGGTTCTTTACCACTAGCGCCACCTGGGAAGCCCATTGAGCTATATTTTAAAATAGCTGCCCTTGGGTGATTTGGAGTTGTATTGGGCAGTTTGCTTTTTACGTTAAGTGGTCTCTAGATGCTCTCCTGGGCTTTGCAGGTGGTACTAGTGGTAAAGAACCCGCCTGCCAATGTAGGGGATGTAGGAGACGTGGGTTTGATCCCTGGGTCAGGAAGATCCCCTGGAGGAGGGCATGGCAACCCACTCCAGTATTCGTGTCTGGAGAATCCCATAGACCGAGGAGCCTGATGGGCTACAGCCCATAGGTCGCAAAGAGTTGGACACGACTGAAGTGACTTATGGAGAAGGCAATGGCACCCCACTCCAGTACTCTTGCCTGGAAAATCCCATGGATGGAGGAGCCTAGTGGGCTGCAGTCCATGGGGTCGCTAAGAGTTGGACATGACTGAGAGACTTCACTTTCACTTTTCACTTTCACGTATTGGAGAAGGAAATGGCAACCCACTCCAGTGTTCTCGCCTGGAGAATCCCAGGGACGGGGAAGCCTGGTGGGCTGCCATCTCTGGGGTTGCATAGAGTCAGACACGACTGAAGCGACTTAGCAGCAGCAGCAGCAGCAGCAGAAGTGACTTAACATGCATGCATGCATGCAGATGGTGTACTGTGTTACTTTAATGGTACTTTGATCATTCTTCACTGTTCTGGGCATATTTGCTTTTAGCAATATTCCTTGCCTCATTTTAAATTTATTGATAACTAAGCTTGTAAAACCATAGCTTTATTTTAATCCACAGATAACCAAGTTTATAACCAAATAAACATTCATTTTATACACAGCTATTAATAAACTTTGAATGAGGACTGAAGATATTGCCATGTTTCTCTTAGGTGGCATTCTTGGATATTGTGGTACATTTCTATCACAGTTTGAGGCCCCTTTGAAATTCTCCTTGGATGATGAAGTGACTATAAGATTGACTTGCCAGTAAAGTGACACAGTAATGTACTAAGTAAGCATTTATTACTTTTGTGAAAATGCACTTTATTTATTCTAATTCAGCCATACTTAGAATCTTTGAAGACTAAATGAGGACTTAATAAAAGGCTATGATTTGTCTAGTATTGGCTAGACAAATGAGGGCTACTGAAATAGCAAAATGCAAAATAAGGGCAACTGAAATAGCAAAACGCAAAATACTTGCCTTGGAAATATATGTAGTCTGATTGTCAGAATAAGACATGTGTGAAAGGACTTGAATGGTTGTCTTCTGTTCTGCGGCTGAAGTATTTTCTCTCTCAATTTTTTCAGCATGCCCAGTTTGTGAATAGTATTTTTGCTGGACTGTTTTGAACTGTTACCATGGTTCATCTAATTCAGTCTACAAGAATCTAAAGCTATGCTTCTCAATTGTCTACAGTAAAGGACCAGTTTTTTTTCCAGCAATGTGTCAAGACCAACAGAAGAGCCTGCTGGGCGTAACTTGTCATCAGCTTGGACCACATGTGACTCACCACATAAGTTCATAATATCCAAACTAGTCTTGTCTGTTCAAGGCAGGTTCGTTGATGATGAACTCTGATGTTCCTGAACCCTTCCTTTCAGCTTGTTTGCATTTCTTTTCATGGACTGCTACTGAAAGCTCATGGACCATCTCTGGTCCCTAGACATGGATTGAGCCTGCCCTGTAGCTGTGGTGCCCATTTATGACTTGTTCCTTTGTGGTTTGACAACCAGGAGGTTTGGGAGACCGCCAGATAGGTCAAGAGCATTGCTCGCCCAGTTTTTCTTTTGTTTTTAAGCTCTGTGATACACTTCAGAAGGCAAATCTGCAGGGTCAGAAAATCCATCAGTGGGTGCCAGGTGCTGGGGGTGGGAAGAGTGGATGGACATCCGAGGAGCCTGAAGAGGTGTTTTTGGAGTGATGGAAATATTATTTTGATCTCAGCAGTGGTTACAAGACTGTGTGAAAGTGAAAAGCGTTGGTCGCTCTCACCCAGTTTTAATGTGGTCCTGGGAGGTTTGGGTGGAGGCCTGTAGTCCTTACTTCTCTCGGTGCTCTGACCATCCAGCTCCTTTGGATATATGTCCTTTTTCTGCCTGTGTCACCGTGAGAGGATACGCTTGTAAGCTGCTGGTAGGCTGAAGGGGAGTGGTAGAGTAAGTGTCTTCATAGTAGACCAAGTGATGGGCTTGGTTGCTCTTTAAAGCAGCACCCTTAGAAACAGATCGCAGAGTCAAGAGAACGGGAAAATGGCAATGGCACGTGGGCCTCGACTCGTGAGGGGGTGATCGGTTTGGTGTTAGGGTGTCACTTTGGTCCCTTCTGGTTTTTGATTCAGTCTACAAGAATCTAAAGCTATGCTTCTCAATTGTCTACAGTAAAGGACCAGTTTTTTTTCCAGCAATGTGTCAAGACCAACAGAAGAGCCTGCTGGGCGTAACTTGTCATCAGCTTGGACCACATGTGACTCACCACATAAGTTCATAATATCCAAACTAGTCTTGTCTGTTCAAGGCAGGTTCGTTGATGATGAACTCTGATGTTCCTGAACCCTTCCTTTCAGCTTGTTTGCATTTCTTTTCATGGACTGCTACTGAAAGCTCATGGACCATCTCTGGTCCCTAGACATGGATTGAGCCTGCCCTGTAGCTGTGGTGCCCATTTATGACTTGTTCCTTTGTGCTTTGACAACCAGGAGGTTTGGGAGACCGCCAGATAGGTCGAGAGCATTGCTCGCCCAGTTTTTCTTTTGTTTTTAAGCTCTGTGATACACTTCAGAAGGCAAATCTGCAGGGTCAGAAAATCCATCAGTGGGTGCCAGGTGCTGGGGGTGGGAAGAGTGGATGGACATCCGAGGAGCCTGAAGAGGTGTTTTTGGAGTGATGGAAATATTATTTTGATCTCAGCAGTGGTTACAAGACTGTGTGAAAGTGAAAAGCGTTGGTCGCTCTCACCCAGTTTTAATGTGGTCCTGGGAGGTTTGGGTGGAGGCCTGTAGTCCTTACTTCTCTCGGTGCTCTGACCATCCAGCTCCTTTGGATATATGTCCTTTTTCTGCCTGTGTCACCGTGAGAGGATACGCTTGTAAGCTGCTGGTAGGCTGAAGGGGAGTGGTAGAGTAAGTGTCTTCATAGTAGACCAAGTGATGGGCTTGGTTGCTCTTTAAAGCAGCACCCTTAGAAACAGATCGCAGAGTCAAGAGAACGGGAAAATGGCAATGGCACGTGGGCCTCGACTCGTGAGGGGGTGATCGGTTTGGTGTTAGGGTGTCACTTTGGTCCCTTCTGGTTTTTGATACATCTCTGTCAGAGCGCAGAGAGGCTCTGAAGATAGTGACCAGCTGACAAGGTGACCCAGGAGGGTACTGCCCTCTTATCTGTTGGTGAGCTTGTGGGATCCTCTCCAGCCCCCAGAACTCCACACCACTCCATCATCTCACACTGCCCCTTTTTATTTACTTTGCTTGCTGTCCATCACAAATGACACAGCCTTCTCTACTTGGAGAAAAAGAAGTCACTTTTGCATGATGACCATCGTCTAGGCTTCTGGGGACGAAGGCTCTTGGGGAAATTGGTCTGGGATCAGAAGTGCATAGAGTGAAGAGGAAAAAAATTTGTCCTGGTTTTTCATGTGTTAAAATGATGATGAGGCTCACTTTTGACAGAGGTCTGTGCCAGACTGAAGCCTTTTAACTGTTGGCTGTATTTGATGGGAACCTTTAAAAAAAAAAAATGAGTGACATTTCCAATTGGTAGTGAAAAGAAAATAATCTCATAATATGCAAAAAGCACTTATGCTGGTAGAGAGTGTTCTTTTGTACAGTATATTTACTTCATTAAAAATATAAAGGGATATGTAGGATGAAATAGTCTAGAATTGAAAACATAAAATTCAATTGGAATGCAGGTTGGGGGAAATTATTACGGAGACGTTTTTTCCTTATATAAAAAATACATATCAAGAACAAAAGGAAAACTGATTTGTCTTGGAAATATTTATTACTTAAACTCAATTAGATTCCCTTTTTGGGTGTTTATGCTGTTTCCAGGACCCTTGATTTTGTAGGTTTTGCCCTTAAAGGATAACTGCTTCCTAACTTGCTTTTAATGACATTGACATTAAGCTTTATTTCCTATTTTATGTCCTTTAGCTTTAGTCAGGGAATTTTGGGCTAGTCTACAAGTGAAAGCAGCCAGATGCATCACTCAGTCATGTTTGACTCTTTGTGACCCTATGGACTGCAGCCCACCAGGCTCCTATGTCTGTGGAATTCTCCATAATACTGGGGAGTGCATTGCCATTTCCCTCTAGTGGGGAGGAGCACAAATGAACATTTTTTAAAAAAATGTGCTTTGTGGCTCTCCAAAATATTTTAATAGCAGTAACGTGGTTCATTAAAATCCTTATGGTATCTTTCTCTTAAGTATTTTGGCTCATTTACATTAGTACGTTCAATTACTAATCTCAGCTAAGAATAACACGGCACAGACTATGGGTATTTGCCAATTCTAGAGCAAAAATTTATAGCCCCAAGATTCTAGCTCAGTATAGAGTGCAGCACTCGGAGAGAGAGAAAGAGGGCAAGTGCAAGTGGGACACCCACACGCGCACACAAGAAAGTTAGTTTTGAAAAAACATTAGATATTTTAATAGCAGTAACGTGGTTCATTAAAATCCTTATGGTATCTTTCTCTTAAGTATTTTGGCTCATTTACATTAGTACATTACTAATCTCAACTAAGAATAACACGGCACAGACTATGGGTATTTGCCAATTCTAGAGCAAAAATTTATAGCCCGAAGATTCTAGCTCAGACTTTATAGAGTACAGCACTCAGAGAGAGAGAAAGAGGGCAAGTGCAAGTGGGACACCCACACGCGCACACAAGAAAGTTAGTTTTGAAAAAACATTAGGCTGTATATGTAAGACCCTTGGTTGAGTTTTTCTTTCAGGGCTTTGAATAAGTTACCCCACAGCCTGCTGGCCTCCATTGTTTCTGGTAGGAAGTCAACTGTGTGTGACCGTATCTGACTCCCGCAGTGAGTGAGCTTGGTGAGGGGATCCGGTATCTGTACTGGGTAGGATAGAGCCTCACTCTACAATAGGAGCCGGGTAGAAGAAAGGAGCCCCCGGTTTCAGGTGTGCTTGCCTGGAATAAAGAATTTGCAGCACAGAGCTGGAGGGGATGAGAAACGCTGGTGGCCTGCACCTCCTGAGCAGAAACCGGGGCCCTCGACTGAGAGCTGGGGAGGGGAGAGGGACACCTGCTGGGAGCAGACACCCGTCACACTGAATTGGGAGAAGGGCGTAGGAGGGAAGCAAGCTATGGTTCGGATGCCACAGACTGGCTGGTCTTTCCAAGATCTAGCAGATTTTTTTGAATAAATGTTTCTCCATTTGCTGTATGCCATTAGGAGAATTTCCAGAAACTGTCAGTGTTTTGTTTTTATAATTTTCACCAGTCACTGGGGAGAGGGTCTGCTGAGCTCCTCACATAGCTGGTTCAGAAGTGCGCCCCTCTCCCTCCCACCAGCCACCAAGAGGATTAGTTTTAACCCCCAAAGCAAAAGTTCTGGGAGCCAGAACATTTTTAACCCAAGACTGTATGGTAACTAGTGTGTAGTTGGGAATTTAGTGTTACTGAACCTTAACACATACGGTCTTCCTATAATCAAATTGTTCAGAGTGGTATTTTTAAGTGAGATAAATATTTATAGAGAATAATTCTAAAACAGCTGAAAATTTGTATGGCTGTAAATCAGAGAAATAATAAAGCAGGAAATATGTCAGAGTCTTTTTGCCTTTTCAATATGTATCTGAAAGCATTGCTAAGTGTAGGAGGTGTATTTATCTTTCTGTTTTGTTGTTGTTGTGTAGGTTTTGTCAGGTTTTTAGAAGGCTATTATATTGTGTTAATAACCAAAAGGAGGAAGATGGCAGATATTGGAGGTCATGCAATATATAAGATTGAAGATACAAATATGATCTATATACCCAATGATTCTGTACGGATTAGTCATCCTGATGAAGCTAGGTATGTACTGGTGGTAACTGCTGTTTTTATATCTATAGACCAATTGAAAAGCAAAATATAGTCAATAGATTATAAATCTTAAGATGTAAATACTGGCTCAGAATGCTACAGCTTTTGTTCAAGCGCTATTGAAGACCCATGATAATTGATTTGGGCAAGAATCAATAATGGCTGCTAAAACCATTAGGTGAGGTTATTGTTGACCCACTGTACTTCATGAATATCTCAACATACTGTACTTTGTGAATATGTTTATTATTTACAAAGAGAAAAAAATGACAAACATGCTTAACCAAATGGTCACACTTGGCATCACCAGTAACGAGACAAAACTGACATTATTTGCCTCTTAATATGAAGCAGTGGGAAGGACACCAATAGCCTGGGTAGTTTTCTTACTAAAAATATTTAAATTGAATCTAAGCATGATAAAAATATTTAAATTGGATCTAAGCATGAGGAAAATAATCAGACAAATCCATATGTGGGACTTTCTGTAAGACAGCTGGCCCAGACCCTTCAGGAATGTCAGTGTCGTGAAATATAGGAAGAGCCAGAGGGTTAGATTTTAGAATAAGCATGACAAGTGCAGCACTTGAGTTTCTGTTGGATCCCAGATTAAAACATGTGCACAGTGTGTATACACATATTTTGTAATTTTTTTTGAGTTTGAAGATATTTATACTTCTGAAGTTTTCAATATAATCATCATATCTGAAACAGGAAATTTTAAAATTCCTGCATCCTTTATTCAAATGAGAGTGGCAATAATAATTTAAAATTATACACTAATCTTTTATTTTTTACAGAAGAGCAAATTAAAGATTGAAGAAATTAAATTACTTACTCCTGTAGGACTGGCAAGAAGCACTCTATTAAAAATAATTATTGCCAGTTCTCAAATACACATTTTCATCTAGCACACCAAATAGAAAATGTCACAAGGTACTAAATCTAGAGATTAGCACATAAACACACAGTTGTTGAATTAATTAAGGGCCAAACTCTAAAACATTAACAAAACAAATATTGAAAATCCTGTCCATTTCTGCAAATTTTTAAAAATTTTTATTGGAGTGTAGTTGATCTACAATATTGTATGTGTTTCTGCTGTACAGCAGCATGAGTCAGCTATATGGGGGGAGGGGATATATGTATCTACTCTGTTTTTTTTAAGGTTCTTTTCCCATATAGGCCATTACAGAGAATTGGTCACAGATATAGAAAACAAACTTAGGTTGCTAAGGTTAAGTGAGGAGAGGAATAAATTGGGAGATTGGAATTGACATACACACACTATTATATGTAAAATAGACAACTAGTAAGGACTTACTGTATAGCACAGGAATCTCTACTCAATACACTGTAATGGCTTATTTTGTAATTTTGAATTACAAAAATTAAATCTGCATTGTCTATATACAGGGAGGTGGGAGGGGGATTCAAGGTTGGGGGGGACACATGTATACCTGTGGTTGGTTCATGTCAATGTATGGCAAGAAGCATTGCAATATTGTAAAGTAATTATCCTCCAATTAAAATAAATAACATTTAAAAAAGTTTATATATAGAGTTGTAACCATTTCACAGTTCTCAGTTAACAGTCTAGTAAAAATTAGGTAAAAATAAACTCAAAATAAGGAGAACTTTTGCAGTACCAACATATTGTTGTTGGCATTGTAAATTAATACTTTTCCTGGAGAGGAATGAAGCATCAAGTATGTATGAAAATATATCTGAAGAAAGTAAATCAGGAGGGAAGATATTAGTCCCTGTTTGTAAAGGCACTAGCTTTACAGATAGCTTCTCTATCATGGCCCAAACAAGCAAACCAGCCAATGCAGGGACAACCCAAGTATGGTGAATTGAAAAATAAGCAAGTAAATTATAGCAGAGCATCCAGAGAGTGTTATACCATCACTGAAGTGACCACTATGTAGGCTAGGTATATAGCAAGCTATTGTGCTGCATGGGAAATTCTGTCATTTACAGTGTCCAAAGTAAAATGTAGAACACAAAATCGCATATATCAATGGACTTGAGTCATAGGACTAGGAAGAGGACCCAGAGTGTTGTAACCGTTGGCATTATGTACTGTTAGGGTGCTTTGCATTATTTTAAGTTTATTTTTAAACTCTTAGTATAGTTAACCATTTATTTATTTATGAAATAAAGAAAAGCATGTACTATGTAGAGTGGATTGTGTCTTCATGATGTGAAACTGAAGAAAGTTAATTAATTTAGCAATAGTATAGTGAAGGGCTTCTAAAGAAATAATTTTCACTTCCACAAATGTTCATTGAAAGTGTATTTCCATTGTATTTGTCTCCATCATTTGCTTTTCTGCCATTATTGCTTAATTGTTTATAGTCTCTCTGAGGTACTACTGAAGCTCAGTGGAGTGATTTCTCCTTCATGGTTTTCAAGTTCATCTGCATTCTCATACTGAGTTCTTACCAAGTTATTCCATAAGTAAAAACTATGAGGTTAAAGACTTTAAAAAAGGTTATATTACATTCTTAAGGTTCAGCTAGGATAAATCAGTTGTCTTAAATAGGAAAAGTTGATTGTTAAAAGTAAAAGCCCAGTTTCTCACCCCGCCCCCAGTTTTATTGAGATATTAATGACCCCTGTAAGTTTTAAGTCGTACAATGTCATGATTAGATACATGGACGTAGCGCAGAATGATTACCACAGTGTTGGTTAACAACTTCATCCCAAAACATAGTTGTGATTTTGTGTGTGTGTACTGATAACACTTGATTTACTCCCTTAACACATTTTAAGCACATAATTCAGTATTGCTAATTACAGTTACCGTGCTGTACATTAGATAACCAGATCTTATTTATCTTATGGCTAAGAGTTTGTACTCTTTGACCGATTCCCCCAGCCACTGGCAAATACCATTTTTTTAATATACCCTACATTTTATTTATCTGTTCCTTTGTTAATTTATTAATCTGTTCATTTGTGGTTGTTGCCACATCTGGGTATTTTGATTAATTCTGCAGTGAGCATGGGGGTGCAGATAGCTCTTTGAGATGGTGATCTTTTTTCTTTTGGATATATAACCAGAAATGGGATTTCTGGATCAAATGGTAGTTCTGTTTTTAATTTTTAAGGAACTGCTGTTTTATTTTCCATAATGGCTACACCAATTTATGTTCCCACCAGCAGTGCAAAGAGTTCTCTTTTCTCTACACCCTTGCCAACCCTGCCGTTTCTTGTTTTAATAATAGCCATTCTAATAGGTATGAAGTGACATCTCATTGTTGTCTTGATTTGCATTTCCCAATGTGATGGTGAGCATCTTTTCGTGCATTTATTGGCCATTTGTATGTCTTCTTTGGGGAAATGTCTATTCAAGTTGTTTGCCCATTTTAAAATTGGATTGTTTGTCGTTGAGTTGTATAAGTTCCTTATGTATTTTGGCTGTCAACCCATTAACAGTTAGATGGTTTGCAAGTATTTTCTCCCATTCAAAAAGTTGCCTTTTTATTTTGCTCGCTCTTTCTCTGTGCAACACTTTTTATTTTGATGTTTCATTGGTTTGTTTTTGCTTTTGTTGCTTGCACTTTTGGTCTCATGTCCAAAAATAATATTTGTGAAGACCAATGTCAAGGAGCTTTTCCCTGTGTTTTCTTTTATTAGTTTATAGTTTCAGGTCTTACATTTAAGTCTTTAATCTATTTTGAGTGAATTTTTGTGAGTGGTGTAAGACAGGGGTCCAGTTTCATTCTTTTGCAGGTGGTTGTCCAGTTTTCCTAACACGTTTATTGAAGAGACCATCCTTTCTCCATTTGTCTTTTGGAAAACAGGTTGTCAGTCGCTCAGTCGTGTCCAACTCTTTGGGACCCCATGGACTGTAGCCCGCCAGGCTACACTGTTCATGGAATTCTCCAGGCAAGAATACTGGAACAGGTGGCCATTCCCTTCTCCAGGGGATCTTTCCAACCCAGGGATCAAACCTGGGTCTCCTGCATTGTACTGCAGGTAGATTCTTTACTGTCTGAGCCACCAGGGAAACCCATCCTTCCTCCATTCGTCATTTTGGCTCCCTGGTCAAATATTTCAAGAATACTGGAACAGGTGGCCATTCCCTTCTCCAGGGGATCTTTCCAACCCAGGGATCAAACCTGGGTCTCCTGCATTGTACTGCAGGTAGATTCTTTACTGTCTGAGCCACCAGGGAAACCCATCCTTCCTCCATTCGTCATTTTGGCTCCCTGGTCAAATATTAGTTGACTGTGTCTGAGTGGTTTTATTTCAGGGCTCTCAATTCTGTTCCATTGGTCTAGGTGTCTTTTTTTTTTTTTTTTAATCTCGGTAACATGCTGTTTTGATGCTGTAACTTTGTAATGAAGTTTGAAATCAGGAAGTTTGATGCCTCCAGCTTTGTCCTTCTTTCTTAAGGGTGCTTTGACTATTAGGAGTCTTCTGTGGTTCCATACAAATTTTAGAATTTTTTTTTTCTATTCCTGTGGAAAATGTAATTGGAATTTTGATACAGATTGTATTGAATCTGTAGATGGCTTTGGGTAGTATGGTTGTTTACACAGTGTTAATTCTTCTGTTTCATGAACACTGGGTTTCTCTTGTGGCTCAGATAGTAAAGAATCTGTCTGCAATGCGGAAGATCTCAGTTCTATCCCTGAGTTGGGAAGATCCCCTGGAGAAGGGAAAGGCTACCTACTCTAGTATTCTGGCCTGGAGAATTCCATGGACTGTGTAGTCCATGGGGTCACAAAGAGTTGGACACGACTGAGCGACTCTCACTCACTCTATGAACACTGGATATCTTTCCATTTATTTGTGTCTTATTTGTTTATTTTATTCATGTTTTATAATTTTCAGTATACAGATCTTTTACCTCTTTGGTTAAATTTATTCCTAAGGTTTTTTTATGCTCATGTATATGGGATTGAGAAACCAACTTCTTAATACAGTTTTTATCTCTCTGAGATCAGATGCTAGTAAAATTAGTGGCTCTATCAAGCAAATGTGGTACATTTAAATTTAACAGATTAAATAAAAATCAATTTCAAATTATATTAATAAACTAAAGAAGAAATAATAATGTGTGAGAATCTCTGAAGTTGTAACCATTTTAAAGATGTGTATAAGAGACAGATTATAATTTTTTTAATGACATGCTTGCTTCTCAAATATGTTTCACTCTAGTGGCTTGTGTTATTTGCTTATTCTTATTACTAAATAAGTTATGGTGCCACCGTTAGTAATTAATATAATTATTTTCATTCATAGGTAAACTAGAGTATAGACCTTGTATAATACTATTAGAGTAGCTATTATAGCATTTTTAATAGTCCATTCAGATACATATAAAAGTGTGACTTTGTTATATAAGACTATGAAGTTAGATTAATTTCAGTGTGAAGCACAAAGTGCATATGCAAATCAGTGAATGTAGGTTACTAACATTTTATTGTGTATTTCTAGTTATGCAAATGCCTAAGTCATGTAATGATTTTTAAATTTCCAATTATATTCATGATTTACTATGTTTAAGGTGCTTATTTGAACAACATTGCTTCTGTTGTTGGTGCTAACTAATTCAGTTCATAATTAGGTGCTAACTAATTTAGTTCATAGGTTTTAATTCCTTCTGGGAGCCAAGATTATGAAGTATGTTTTGCTTTTCTAATTCTTATTAAGCTTTCTCTTCTCAGTTACAGCTATGATTTGTCCCACTCACTTCAATATAATCTCACAGTCTTGCGAATGCCCCTGGAGATGTTAAAGTCAGAAACCACCCAGACTCGCCAGGAGAGTTTCGACATCTTTGAAGATGAAGGATTGATTACACAGGGTGGAAATGGTAGGTGGTCTTCAGCACATCCAATATATGTTAATGTGACATCTATGAAATGGCATCTCATTAAATTCACTCACATTTCCTTCACATTTCTCCTTTCCTATTTGCTCTTTGTCCTTTCATGAAGTTGCTTCAGATATATGAATTCATATAAATGAATTCATTTTTATAGAGATCATGGTGGTGGTTTAGTTGCTAAGTTGCATCCAACTCTTGCGACCCCAGGGACTGTAGCCTGCCAGGCTCCTCTGTCCATGGGATTCTCTAGGCAAGAATACCTGAGTGGCTTGTCATTTCCTTCTCCAGGGGATCTTCCCGACCCAGGAATTGAACCTAGGTCTCCTGAATTGCAGACAGATTGTTTACTGCCTAAGCTACAAGGGAAGTCCAGAGATCATGTATCACCAAATTGATTTCATTAGTAGGCAAGCCAGAAAATTGTATGCTGATGTTTTCTAGCAAAATTTCATGCACCTTTTATGGAATACATTCAACTTTAGTCTTTGGCTGGAGAATTTTCTTTTTAAATATTGAAGAATACACACCACCACCTATTTTTCTTCATAGAGACCAATTGTGTATGAGTTGAATTGTAGAAAAAAGTTATCCTGGGTTGCCTGTTGCAGCCTAGACATTTATGTATCATATCTCTAATCCTCGTGAAAAACTACTCAGTAGGTGTAATGCTGCTTTCAAATAAATAAAGGCTAAGTAGGAGGCCGAGACCTAGAGGTTAAGATCACAAGGCCAGTGTCCAGAGGAACCCTTGTAGAAGGTCAGAGGCTGTTCTGACTTTGACTGGTCTCAGCTGTGTGGCTGGTTAGTCCCAGATCCCCAGGGTCACCCTAGACTAGCCTGCTTCTGTCAGGACTGTTGTGGGGTTACTGCAGGACCTGTGTGTGGCTAGTCTAGGCTGACCCTGGGGATCTGGGACTAACCAGCCACACAGCAGAATGGATATCTTTATCCCTAGATTTAGGGATTGGTCTCGCCCGCTAAGGCCAGAGACGTTGCCAGAGTGAGTGTTGTGAAGGCATTGCTTCAGGTGTAAAGCTAAGACAGTTTAGCTGAACTGGCCTTACTGTGGACACAAAAAGTCAGTAGTGTCTTTGGGTCCCTTCCTCAGTGCCACTTCTGTGACAGTGATGAAGATGTGGGTGCAGAGGTTGAAGGTAAGTTCCAGAAGGTTTGTCCTTGCAGGACACTCAGGAAGAGGCTGTGCTCTGTTAGCCTTTTGCCAGGAGTTCTGGTCTACTCTAAGAAGACTGAGACTTACTTCAACTGAATGCCACCTCTGTTAGTTGCCTTTGGCTCTTGTTCATTTATTCGATTGACTATCACTTGAGCTAAAGCACAACCTTGTGCACCCTCCCTACCCCAAAACATCTAGATCACAGAAGTTTGCTGTGGTTCATCTGAATTGTAATCTGTCCCTCTTGAGGCAGGTGGAGGGTAAGATAATGTGTACCTGAATATTTGTCACATCATTTCTTCTAAATATTGTGCTTAGTAATAGAAAAGCTAAAAGCATTAGTAAGTATGCACTGTGTGTCATCTCCCATTTGAATCTGAATATCTGTACTGAGATCTGAATTAAGACTCCAAAAGCTACCTAACTTTTTACTATCGGTCGAGCAGTTCTACTTGATACATATGAATTAACTGTGTATTAGGTTTTTATGACTGCCATAAGAAATTTCCACAAACTCAGTGACTTAAAACTATACACATTTATTATCTTACAGAAATCAAAAGTCCAAAAGAAATCTTGGTGGACTAGAGTTAGAGTGTTGGTAAGGCTGCATTTCTTTCTTGATTATGTTTTGCTTTTCTAATTCTTATTAAGCTTTCTCTTCTCAGTTACAGCTATGATTTGTCCCACTCACTTCAATATAATCTCACAGTCTTGCGAATGCCCCTGGAGATGTTAAAGTCAGAAACCACCCAGACTCGCCAGGAGAGTTTCGACATCTTTGAAGATGAAGGATTGATTACACAGGGTGGAAACGGTAGGTGGTCTTCAGCACATCCAATATATGTTAATGTGACATCTATGAAATGGCATCTCATTAAATTCACTCACATTTCCTTCACATTTCTCCTTTCCTATTTGCTCTTTGTCCTTTCATGAAGTTGCTTCAGATATATGAATTCATATAAATGAATTCATTTTTATAGAGATCATGGTGGTGGTTTAGTTGCTAAGTTGCATCCAACTCTTGCGACCCCAGGGACTGTAGCCTGCCAGGCTCCTCTGTCCATGGGATTCTCTAGGCAAGAATACCTGAGTGGCTTGTCATTTCCTTCTCCAGGGGATCTTCCCGACCCAGGAATTGAACCTAGGTCTCCTGAATTGCAGACAGATTGTTTACTGCCTAAGCTACAAGGGAAGTCCAGAGATCATGTATCACCAAATTGATTTCATTAGTAGGCAAGCCAGAAAATTGTATGCTGATGTTTTCTAGCAAAATTTCATGCACCTTTTATGGAATACATTCAACTTTAGTCTTTGGCTGGAGAATTTTCTTTTTAAATATTGAAGAATACACACCACCACCTATTTTTCTTCATAGAGACCAATTGGCAAGCCAGAAAATTGTATGCTGATGTTTTCTAGCAAAATTTCATGCACCTTTTATGGAATACATTCAACTTTAGTCTTTGGCTGGAGAATTTTCTTTTTAAATATTGAAGAATACACACCACCACCTATTTTTCTTCATAGAGACCAATTGTGTATGAGTTGAATTGTAGAAAAAAGTTATCCTGGGTTGCCTGTTGCAGCCTAGACATTTATGTATCATATCTCTAATCCTCGTGAAAAACTACTCAGTAGGTGTAATGCTGCTTTCAAATAAATAAAGGCTAAGTAGGAGGCCGAGACCTAGAGGTTAAGATCACAAGGCCAGTGTCCAGAGGAACCCTTGTAGAAGGTCAGAGGCTGTTCTGACTTTGACTGGTCTCAGCTGTGTGGCTGGTTAGTCCCAGATCCCCAGGGTCACCCTAGACTAGCCTGCTTCTGTCAGGACTGTTGTGGGGTTACTGCAGGACCTGTGTGTGGCTAGTCTAGGCTGACCCTGGGGATCTGGGACTAACCAGCCACACAGCAGAATGGATATCTTTATCCCTAGATTTAGGGATTGGTCTCGCCCGCTAAGGCCAGAGACGTTGCCAGAGTGAGTGTTGTGAAGGCATTGCTTCAGGTGTAAAGCTAAGACAGTTTAGCTGAACTGGCCTTACTGTGGACACAAAAAGTCAGTAGTGTCTTTGGGTCCCTTCCTCAGTGCCACTTCTGTGACAGTGATGAAGATGTGGGTGCAGAGGTTGAAGGTAAGTTCCAGAAGGTTTGTCCTTGCAGGACACTCAGGAAGAGGCTGTGCTCTGTTAGCCTTTTGCCAGGAGTTCTGGTCTACTCTAAGAAGACTGAGACTTACTTCAACTGAATGCCACCTCTGTTAGTTGCCTTTGGCTCTTGTTCATTTATTCGATTGACTATCACTTGAGCTAAAGCACAACCTTGTGCACCCTCCCTACCCCAAAACATCTAGATCACAGAAGTTTGCTGTGGTTCATCTGAATTGTAATCTGTCCCTCTTGAGGCAGGTGGAGGGTAAGATAATGTGTACCTGAATATTTGTCACATCATTTCTTCTAAATATTGTGCTTAGTAATAGAAAAGCTAAAAGCATTAGTAAGTATGCACTGTGTGTCATCTCCCATTTGAATCTGAATATCTGTACTGAGATCTGAATTAAGACTCCAAAAGCTACCTAACTTTTTACTATCGGTCGAGCAGTTCTACTTGATACATATGAATTAACTGTGTATTAGGTTTTTATGACTGCCATAAGAAATTTCCACAAACTCAGTGACTTAAAACTATACACATTTATTATCTTACAGAAATCAAAAGTCCAAAAGAAATCTTGGTGGACTAGAGTTAGAGTGTTGGTAAGGCTGCATTTCTTTCTTGACACCCTAAGGAAAAAGCCATTTCCTTGCCCTTTCCATCTTCAAAGCCAGCAATGGCTGGCGGAGGATTGCCCACATGACATCACTCTGACACTCTCACTCCTGTTCCCCTCTTTCACGCACAATGCCCATGTGATTACAGTGGGCCCTGTTGGACAATTCAGAAGAGTCTGCCCATCTTAATTAGCAACTTTAATTCCATCTGCAGCTTTAGTTTCTGATTAGCAACCTTAATTCCATCTGCAGCTTTAATTTCTCCTTGCCACATGACATAACTTACTCATGGGTTCTGGTGATTAGAACACAGATATTTTTTCTGTGGGGAAGGGACGCATTATCCTCCTACTACACGGGGGAAACTGATAGGAAAGAGAAAGCGAGGGCAAAAGTTGTCTGCGTAGGTAGAAAAGGAAAATAATAAATTTTTAAAAAAGTCTCTAATGTGTCAGGCAGCATGTTAGTCACTTTGCATATATTATATATTTTTTAAATCTGAGTTATATCTCTGAGGTGAGTAGTATTATCATTTTACAGTTTGGAAAATTGAGGTTCTGAGATGTTATGTAACTTGCCAAAGGTCACAGAGTTGGTAAGTGACAAAGACAGGACTCCTATCCATTATTCATGCTCAATGTAATGTCATTGAAGGGGCAGAGAGGGCTCACTTTTTATAAATAGAACCAAAGGGCATTTGTCATAGTGTATATAAACACTCTTAACATACATGTGTTGAGAAGAAAAATAGTATTGATTGTCTCTAAGCAGAACTGTTATAATCTTTTAAGCCATTATTTTTATACTTATTTCTTATTTTGTACTTTATATAAGTTTTGTAAAACTTACTGATATTTAGTAAATTTATCTGGATATCCTGAAAGGATGCTTGATGAAATTAATTTTGTCATATCAAAAAAGCTTGATATAATAATAACTACCACTTATGGAATTGTGAGTAAGACACGAGACTTGTTCTGAGCATTTCATGTGCATTATCAACTTGCCTTTACGACAATCACACAGAAGGGGCACACGTGAGCAAACAGGCACTGAAATAAGTGGCCTGCTTGAACACACCTGTCACCCTGCTGGCGAGGCAGAGCTCAGATGTGGACCCAGCACCGCGACACCAGAGCCATGCTTCCAGTCACTGCTCCTGCTGTCTGTCGGCCTCATTTGTGTATTTGTACGTGTGTGTCCTTAATTTCCCAGTTGTTTGCTTTTCTTTAGGTTAAAAACTCTCACAGATCAGAAAAACGTGTTTTTTCTTTAACTTTGTACAGAATCAGCACAGTGTTCTGGGGAATGAGATGAGTTATACCCACTGAAAACAGCAGTGGTATTTATCAGACATTTTGAAATTAAAAAACAAAAGTTTGAGAGCTCAAAAATGAATTGAATGTCAACCAATTTCCTTATCTTCCTGATACCAACTCTTATTTTTTCAGGTGTATTTGGGATCTCTAGTGAGCCTTACATGAAGTACGTGTGGAACGGCGAACTTCTAGATATAATTAAAAATACTGTCCATCGTGACTGGATGCTATACATTATTCATGGATTCTGTGGGCAGTCAAGTATCCTTTTTTAAAACATTAAGATACATATTATTTATGCTACAACAATTTGTAGAAAGCTGTATATGAATTATAAGATCATTGCAATTATCTGTGCATCCTGCAAATAGATTACAATTATGCATTCTGTATGGCTGAAATACAAAGAGGAATGCAGATTTATTATGTCTGCTGCTGCTGCTGCGAAATCGCTTCAGTCGTGTCCGACTCTGTGCGACCCCATAGACGGCAGCCCATCAGGCTCCCCTGTCCAGACAGGTAAATAACAAGGAAGAAAATGCTCTGGGCACAGAAAGTGCTGTAGGTAGTAAGTGTCATTCTTAACTAAGAGCAGGAGCAGAATCGCTAACAGGAGGGGAGGATGGGGCCAGGCTCATAGGAAGAGTTGAGCTTGGCTTGACTTGATCAAGAAGCAGGCCTCGGCAGTGAGACTGTGGGTTGGGGAAGCATCGTGAGTGTAGAGATGGAAAAGTTTATGGGAGTGTACTTGTGGTTTGTGTATAAAATGCCTGGGAGGTGCAATGGGGTGGGAAGGAGATGAGTTAGTGGGGAGTCAGACTGCCAATCACCAGATTACTTTGGTGGTTGGATGAAGGACTTTGGGTTTGGTGCTAGAATTTTTGAAAGTTTTTTTCAAGAGGGTAACATACAAATTAGTACTTAAGAAGCTTGGGTGGGTAACGATTTTCAAAGTGTGTTGGTCACTCCCATTATGTCCCACAATTTTGACCCTGTGGACTGTAGCCCTCCAGGCTCCTCTGTCCATGGAATTCTCCAGGCAAGACTGGAGAGGATTGCCATTTCCTCCTGCAGCGTATCTTCCCAACCCAGGGATCAAACCTGGGTCTCCTGCATTGCTGGTAGATTCTTTACCATCTGATCCACCCTAGACCAAGAGACATGCATTAGGACAAGATTGCAGTGGTTCAGGCGTAATGTAATGAAGATCTGGATTGGGAAGAGTCATAATAGATTAAACAGACATAGATTGAGCTTGGTGTTAAGCTGGTAAATCAATCTTATAAATATCATTTGTTGTTTTATTTGATTTCTAGGTATATTGAATGTGTTCTTATGAGGCTTAAGAAGGCAATGTCTTCTTTTTAGAAGTGGTGTTAAGTTTTTTCCTGCCCCTTTTAGAGATCCTGAAGAACATTTGTGCACCTGGCATGCTTTCTGGTTGACATTCTTCCTTGTGTCTTAGGTTTGTTAAAAAACTAGAGTGAACACTTTAAAGGAGTGGTTGTTTTGAGACCACTGAATGGGAGAATATGATTAACCAAGAATGTGCTTTCTTGTACCAGAACATTGACAGGAGTGGAGTCAGGGAGTCAAAGGGTAGAGCTGGAGAGGTTGGCCTTGGAGAGGACCTGGTTTGCCTCCTTTGTGGCAAATGAGGGTGAGAAGAGGCTAGATGAAGATGCAGAGGACTTTTGGAATGAATTTGGTGAGATTTATGTGTTACACGTAAAATGGCCCGTTACCTTATACTCATTTTCAACCAGTGAGTGGTATTATCTGCTTGATCATTCACTGAAGATTTGGCCCCGAATTACTATATATTTTTCCAAAAGTAGAATCAACCTGGAAAAAACACATGGTTTCCACCACCAAGGACTCTAAAGAGAAGGTGCTACAGTTTCTAAAGGAAGCTTCTAAAAAGTAATTCTAAACTGTCTTTTATTTCTCAAGAGCTAACTCAGGCCTGGCATGTATTAAGTACAAAAAATGGTTGTTCTTTAAAGTAGTAAATAGCACCATAGATTATAATTTTAAAGCTCATTAGTTGAAATGATAAATCCAGTCTCCCAGTTAACAAGCATTTAATGAATTCTGGAATCTATATGATGGTAGCAGTCATTGCTATTTATTGAACGTTTGCTATAAGCCAGGCACACGTTGCACATATTACCTAACCCAGTCTCCCCAACCACCTAATAAAATTGGTTACTTTTTTTTTTTTGCACTTACACCATTTTACAGAAGCTGAAACTGAGGTTCAGAAAGTTAACTAAGGTGACAATATTAATTGAAACTTTATTTTGGTTAAACAGTTCCCAGTGTTCAGTTTCGCAGTTAGGTGGCAAATTTGGGTGCTCTCACAGTATTAATACTAATTCCATTCCCTCAGAATTAGCTATTGCTTCATAATTTAAACACCCTGTTAATGGAAAGGTGCTCAGTTTGATAGGTGTATGGTCTCTGAACGGAGAAGGCGATGGCATCCCACTCCAGTACTCTTGCCTGGAAAATCCCATGGACGGAAAAGCCTGGTAGGCTACAGTCCATGGGGTCGCGAAGAGTCGGACCCGAATGAAGTGACTTAGCAGCAGCAGCATGGTCTCTGAAGAACGAAGAAGGATTAGTTGTACCTTTTACATTCTTACCTGGCTGCAAGGAGGGACCACAGGTCTTCCCTTGACCAATAACCCTACATCTGGTTACCATTTCCTCTGAAATTCATGGAAACCACTCTTTAGTGAGGTTCGGTTTTGCCTTAATACCTGCATACTTTGAAAGAACAGTTAGACCCAGTGCTGTTCCATTTCTTGGGTGGAGCTTTTGGTGTTCTTTAACCTACTGGACAAAATATATTTAACGTAGAATGATTACTTTGGTTGGGTGTGATGGTCATGAGTGCTAAACAGCTTAACTAGATTTCTAAGAGCTGTTGATCTATGGACGGCCTGTGTATGTCACTTTAATAGCTAGAAGATCCAGTAAGTTCGCTGGGACCCGTTTTCTCAAAAGAGGTGCAAACTGTGAGGTAAGATTGCTGCTGGCAATTTAACCTTTTATTTCAGCTCTGGTGACAGATAAAGCAAAGTGGAGTTTTAGAAGGTGGACTATCTTAGTTTGGGACATTATCAAGAGAATAATGAATTCTCTAGAGTCTCTGAAACTTGTGAGGAATATGACTAACGTACAGATGTTCTGAAAAATCAGCTATCTTAGCATTATGCAATGCCTTAGGGACTTAGGAAATGTCTAATGTTTTGGAGGATGAGCCATTTCTGTAATAGATTTAAAAATGCAGTACATATTTAGTGGAGAGACAAATAGCAAAGCACCTCCATGCAAGGAATAAATGGAGGGGAGCGCTCTTTGGAAAAGCATCCTTGATGAGACAACTGAGTAAAGCAAGGCCTGGAGACCCTTTACCCACTTCCCTCTGCTTTAGTTTGGCTCAAGACAGACTCCTTCCGCTCATCCCTAGGAAAAAACCAACATATTCATCTACTGTTCTGCCTTTGGTCATGTAGCGTGCTTTGAGTGTTTCGTCTCTTTCTGCAACAGACAACTGGAGTCTTACACAGATGTGTGATCGAGCAGATAGACTGAGCGAGACATTGTGTTTTGATCCTGCCTTAATATAGCAACATTCGTTCTTAAAATCACATCAACAATGAACATAGTTATAACTGTCACTTTAAGAAAAAAAGATGCATCCATCTGAATGCAGAGTTCCAAAGCATAGCAAGGAAAAATAAGAAAGCCTTCATAAGTGAACAATGCAAAGAAATAGCAGAAAACAATAGAATGGGAAAAACTAGAGATCGCTTCAAGAAAATTAGAGATACCAAGGGAGCATTTCATGCAAAGATAGGCACAATAAAGGACAGAAATGGTATGGACCTAACAGAAGCAGAAGATATTAGGAAGAGGTGGCAAGAATACACAGAAGAACTATACAAAAGAGGTCTTAATGACCCAGGAAACCACAGTGGTATGATCACTCAGCTAGAGCCAGACATCTTAGAGTGTGAAGTCAAGTAGGCCTTAAGAAGCATTACTATGAACAAAATTAGTGAAGGTGATGGAATTCGAGCTGAGCTATTTCAAATCCTAAAAGATGATGCTGTTAAAGTGCTGCACTCAATATGCCAGCAAATTAAGAAAACAGTGGTGGCCCCAGGACTGAAAAAGATCAGTTTTCATCCCAGTGCCAAAGAATGTTCAAACTGCCGTGTAATTGTACTCATTTCACATGATAGCAAAATAATGCTCAAAATGCTCCAAGCAAGGCTTCAACAGTACTTGAACTAAAAACTTCCAGATGTTCAAGCTGGATTTAGAAAAGGCAGTGAAACTGGAGATCAAATTGCCAACATCCTTTGGATCATAGAAAAAGCAAGAGAATTCCAGGAAAACATCTACTTAGGCTTCATTGACTATGCTAAAGCCTTTGATTGTGTGGATCACAACAAACTGGAAAATTGTTAAAGAGATGGGAATACCAGACCTCTTTACCTGCCTCCTTTGAGACTGTATTCAGGTCAAGAAGCAACAGTTAGAACCGGATATGGAACAACAGACTGGTTCCAAACTGGGAAAGGAGTACATCAAAGCTGTATATTGTCACCTTGCTTATTTAACTTATATGCAGAGTACATCATGCAAAATGCCGGGCTGGATGAAGCACAAGCTGAAACCAAGATTGTGGGAGAAATATCAATAACCACAGATATGCAGACGACACCATCCTTATGGCAGAAAGCAAAGAGGAATTAAAGAGTCTCTTGATGAAAGTGAAAGAGGAGAGTGAAAAAGCTTGCTTAAAACTCAATAGTCGAAAAACTAAGATCATGGCATCTGGTCCCATCACTTCATGGCAAATAGATGGGGAAACAATGGAAACAGTGATAGACTTTATTTTCTTGGGTTCCAAAATCATTGCATATGGTGACTGCAGCCATGAAATTAAGAGATGCTTGCTCCTTGGAAGAAAAGCTATGACAAACCTAGATAGTGTGCTAAAAAGCAGAGATGTTATTTTGCCAAGAAAAGTCCGTATAATCAAAGCTATGGTTTTTCCAGTAGTCATGTATGGATGTGATAGTTGGGCTATAAAGAAAGCTGAGTGCCGAAGAATTGATGCTTTTGAACTGTGGTGTTGGAGAAGACCCTTGAGAGTCCCCTGGACTGCAAGGAGATTAAGCCAGTCAATCTCAAAGGAAATCAGTCCTGCATATTCATTGGAAGACTGATGCTGAAGCTGAAACTCTAGTAGTTTGGCCACCTGATGCGAAGAAGTGACTCATTGGAAAAGATCCTGATGCTGGGAAAGAGTGAAGGCAAGAGGAGAAGGGGACAACAGAGGATGAGATGGTTGGATGACATCGCCAACTCAATGGACATGAGTTTGTGCAAGCTCCGGGAGCTGGTGATGGACAGGGAAGCCTGGCGAGCTGCAGCCCTTGGGGTCACAAAGAGTCGGATATGACTGAGCAACTGGACAAGAACAGAGATTTGCAGCTCTGTTATGTAGTTTTGGATATATCAAGAGTAATTAAACAGGCACGTTATTAATGCCTCTGAAATTATTCTTTGTTATATCCTTATATACTTTATAAGTAAAGCTGTGTCAAGGTTTTTTTTCTTCTGTCGATCAGGCATTTTATTTGAATCTTACTTTTTGTCCTTTCATTCCTCCTTGGTCTTCAGAATTGAATTTTTCTATTTCACTGGTCTTACTAATCTCCTGTAATATCTTGTAATTGTTTTCCTTTTCTCTCCTTCTCTGCACTCTATTACCTGTATTATTAGCTATTTAATTTGATTTTTCCCTCGTCTATTCTCTGCTATTTTTAATTGCCTTCCTTTATTGCATCTTAATGATTTTCCTTTTTTTAATATGTGCATCAAATATTGATCAGCACTTACCTCTTTTAAAATATCCTAAGAATAGGAATTGGGGTGGGGTGCCATTGCCTAAGAATAGGAATTATATTTTCATTCTGTGCTTGACATTTTTTCCATGAAAAAATTCTGAGAATATAAAACGCCTGTAAATGCACCTTTCTTTCCAGGGTGATGTTGCAAATGAAGTGGAAACTGAACAAATACTCTGCGATGCTTCTGTCATGTCTTTCACTGCAGGAAGTTATTCTTCTTACGTACAAGTTAGAGGATCAGTTCCCTTATACTGGTCACAGGACATTTCAACTATGATGCCTAAGCCACCTATTACACGTGAGTGGAACAGTCTTTTCAATAGTAACTCTCCTTTACCCACATTAGAGAGTAAGCTGCTGCTAACAGAAATTTCATAAAAGCATGGAGTTTGGGTACTGAAAAGTAGATAATTTAGAATCAGGACTACTGATATTTTTTATGCAACAGCTTTATATACATTTATTTTTAGTTTTGGCCACAGAAAATTATTTATATTTAAAAATATGTAAATATAATTAATTATATTCAGAAATGTAAGAATCACTCAAATTCAATAAATATATGAAGAATGATACACTTAAGAGGAATTTGAGACATGAAACTACCAGATCAATTGAGTTACATTTCTGTAAACATTATAAAGTGAAGCAAGACCCTGTGCTGCTTTTATTCTTGCTGTGTAATTTTCATTCTGGCACTTATTTCTTTTTTCCTCCCAGTGGATCAGGCAGATCCATTTGCCCACGTGGCTGCCCTTCACTTTGACCAGATGCTTCAGAGGTTTGGCTCGCCCATCATTGTCTTGAATTTAGTCAAGGTATGACATGCTCTCTGTTTGCTTATGAAATTCGATCACACTGAACAGCATGAAGGGGCTTAACTAGCCTGCTTTAAAGGAGGAAAGGGTTGTGGGTTGATCGTGCTGTGGCGACTCACCGTGTCTGAACTGTCTAAACCTCTGTCCTTTGGCCTCAGAGTCCATGTGACCTCTTCCCTGGGTAACTTCAGAGACTCTGTGGTGGGTTTTATAGGAAAGAAAGAAATGAGCATGTCTGTCTTCTAATTTCCTGGGGTGAGCTAGGTATGGGTGAAATTCTGCCTCAGTTTCCAGGACATCTGGGAGAAGGAAGCATGGAGATCAAACACCCACAGGCTAGCCTTGATAGAGTAACTTCCCTTGACAATCCAGAAGATCTGCTGGGCAAGATATGTGGTAATAGGATCTAAGGACTAGATTCAGAAATTGGGGTGCAATTGTGGCTCAGGAATCCGGTGGACAGAGTGGTGACCTGGTCTCATAATTCTGTGCTTCCATGTCAGAGTACACCGTCGGGTAAGCGTGTCT
Organism: Cephalophus harveyi; assembly: GCA_006410635.1. Taxonomy (NCBI): domain Eukaryota; kingdom Metazoa; phylum Chordata; class Mammalia; order Artiodactyla; family Bovidae; genus Cephalophus; species Cephalophus harveyi. The sequence goes on along the minus strand of SJYT01054752.1, from coordinate 113,932 downwards.
TGTGTATATGAGCAGGCAGCCAGGTCAGAGCCTGGTGTGGAGGGTAGGAGACCAGGTAGGAAATGGTATCTGTGTCTGTTGCAACCAGATGAAATGGAGGAATCTCATTCTGTGGCCAGGAAAACCCTGAGTGTGAAACGCGAGTGTTCTGTTTATTATGGCCATGGCAGTTCTAGTATCTGAGATTATTCCGACAAGTTGGTTATAAGTATTTGTTGTTGTTGTTCAGTCATGTCTGACTCTTTGTGACCCCATGGACTGCAGCACACCAGGCTTCCCAGTCTTTTCCTGTCTCCCAGAGTTTGCTCAAACTCAGGTCCATTCAGTCAGTGATACCATTCAATCATCTACCCTCTGTCACCCCCTTCTCTGTCTTCAGTCTTTGCCATCATCAGGGTCTTGTCCAAAAGTCAGCTCTTCATATCAGGTGGCCAAAGTATTGGAGCTTCAGCTTCAGTCCTTCCAATGTATATTCAGGTTTGATTTCCTTTAGGATTGACTGGTTTGATCTCCTTGCTCTCCTAGGGACTCTCAAGAGTCTTCTTCAACACCACAGTTCAAAAGCATCAACTTTTCAGTGCTCAGCCTTCTTTATGGTCCAATTCTCATATCTATACATGATTACTGGAAAAACCAGAGCTTTGAGTATACAGACCTTTGTCAGCAAAGTGACGTCTCTGCTTTTTAATACACTTTCTAGGTTTGTCATAGCTTTTCTTCCAAAGAACAAGCATCTTTTAATTTTATGGCTGATGTCACTGTCTGCAGTGATTTTGAAGCCCCCCAAAATTGTCTGTCACTGTTTCCATTTTTCCCCCATTTATTTGCCAAGAAGCAGTAAAGCATCTGTCTACAATGCGAGAGACCCAGGTTCGAGCCCTGTGTTGGGAAGATCCCCTGGAGAAGGAAATGGCAATCTACTCCAGTACTATTGCCTGGAAAATCCCATGGACAGAGGAGCCTGGTAGGCTACAGTCTATGGGGGTCGCAAAGAGTCAGACATGACTGAGCTACTTTAACTTTCGAATGGAAACAGTTTATATATGTAAAAACACACATTTTNATGGCAATCTACTCCAGTACTATTGCCTGGAAAATCCCATGGACAGAGGAGCCTGGTAGGCTACAGTCTATGGGGTCGCAAAGAGTCGGACATGACTGAACGACTTCACTCTCTCACTCTCTCAATGCGACCAGATGCCATGATCTTAGTGTTTAGACTGTTGAGTTTTAAGTCAGCGTTTTCACTCCTGTCTTTCACCTTCATCAAGAGGCTCTTTAGTTCTTCTTTACTTTCTGCCATTAGGGTGGTGTCTTTTGCGTATCTGAGGTTGTTGATATTTCTCCTGGCCATCTTGATTACAGCTTGAGCTTCATTCAGCCGGGCATTTCGCATGATATATTTTGCATAGAAGTTAAATAAGCAGGATGACAATTTACAGGCTTGACCTACTCCTTTCCTAGTTTGAAACTGGTTCTAACTGTTGCTTGGAATTCCCTTATTTTTCCTGTGATCTAGCAGATGTTGGCAATTTGATCTCTGGTTCCTGTGCCTTTTCTAAATCCAGCTTGTACATTTGAAAGGTCTAGGTTCAGGTACTATTGAAACCTAGCTTGAAGGATTTTGAGCATTAACTTGCTTACATATAAAATGAGTACAATTGTGTGGTAGTTTGAACATTCTTTGGCATTTTTCTTCTTTGGGTTTGGAATGAAAACTGACATTTTCCAGTCCTGTGGGCGCTGCTGGATTTTCCAAATTTGTTGGCATATTGAGTGCAGCACTTTAACAGCATCATCTTTTAGGATTTGAAATAACTCAGCTGGAATTCCATCACCTCCACTAGCTTTGTTCATAGTAATGCTTCCTAAGGCCTGCTTGACTTTGCACTCCGGGATGTCTGGCTCTAGGTGAGTGATCGCACCATCATGGTTTTCCGGGTCATTAAGAATTTTTTTGTACAGCTCTTCTGTGTGTTTTGTCATCTCTTCTTAATATCTTCTGCTTCTGTTTGATTCATAGTTTCTGTCCTTTATTGTGCCCATCTTTGCATAAAATGTTCCCTTGGTATCTCTAATTTTCTTGAAGAGATAGCTGGTCTTTCCTATTCTATTGTCTTCCTTTATTTGCATTGTTCACTTAAGAAGACTTTCATATCTCTCCTTGTTCTTCTTTGAAACTCTGCATTCAGATGGGTATATCTTTCTTTTTCTCCTTTGCCTTTTGCTTCTCTTCTTTTCTCAGCTCTTTGTAAGGCCTCCTCAGACAACCATTTTGCCTTTTTGCATTTCTTTTTCTTGGTGATGGTTTTGGTCACCACCTCCTATACAATCTTATGTCCATAGTTCTGCCTATAGTTCTTTAGGCACTCTATCAGATCTAATCCCTTGAATCCATTTGTCACTTCTGCTGTAAGTGATTTGATTTAGGTCATCCTTGAACGGCCTAGTGTTTTTCCCTACTTGCTTCAAGTCTGAATTTTGCAATAAGGAGCTCATGATCTGAGTCCTAGTCAGCTCCCAGTCTTGTTTTTGCTGACTGTATGACCTGGATAACCGAGATCGTTAATTATAATAAGCATAATTCAATTTAATTAGAAACCAAGGAATCCTATGTCGATTGAAGCCACCGTTTAACAGTTTTGAAGGTTTCCCTTGTGCCAAGGCAATCATAAAAACAGTCCCCGCCTTCTCTGGGCTCACAGTCTAACAGGAGATGGTAAAGTGAGGCAGAGGTACCAAGACAGGGTTACGATGCTGGGAGAGCTTATAGCAGGAGAGAAGTCTTCCCTGAAGAAGTGATGAGTCAGTGCAACGCCTCTGAATGAAGAGCCCTTTACAAGGCCAAGAGGAAAGAGAGCAGCAGACGCAAAGGCCCTGGGACAGGAGGGCATAAGAGGAAGAAAAGGCCTCTCTGACTGGGTCCCAGAGAATGCAAGCACGAGAGCCTGTTGTGAGAAGAGACTGGAGAGGCAGTTATGCCAGACTGCAGAGCCTTGTGGGGTGTGTTAATGAGTCAGGTCTTATCTTGACTTTCCAAAACCATCCAAGCTTTTGTAGAGTTGAGAAGATGGTGATCAGATTTCTGTTTTGAGAAGATTATCCTGATCTCAACGTAGAGAACAGTGGATGAGTACAGGCTAAAGTGACGTTGGAAGACCCCGAAGGCTGTTATAATTATCCAGAAAAGGGGTAACAACATGCCGCAGCTGGGGTGGCACAGCAGACACGGGGAGGCGTGCACACAGGCAGTAGAGCCGGTGATGAGCTGGGTCTGAGATGAGGGAGAGGGCGGGGTGAGACTTGACCTCCAGGTTTCTGGCTCACTCGGGTGAATGGGTGGGGATGCCAGGCACTGAGCCAGGGACACAGACTGTCTATGAGGGAAGGCGGTGACTGTGGCTTGAAGGTTTGAGATGGAGGGAGTCCTGTCAAAGGAGATGGTAAGTAGGTGGTCGCTGTGTGAGATGGAAGCTCGGGAGAGAGGTCTGGGCTGGGATGTGATATGATGGCCCATCTGAGTCCTGGTGATATTTGAAGACGTGGGTGTGGAGAGGATGCCCAACCCAGGGTACCAAGAGAGAAGAATGGGGAGCCTCTGGTCTCAACTTGAGAGCCTCCAGCTCCTGATGTCTAGGTAGAACAGGCTGAATCCGTAAAGGCGTCAGAGGAGGGACGGATGGGAAAGTAGGAGGAAAACCAGGTGAGTGCTGTGCTCTGACAGCTAAGAGAAGGCGTGTTTCATGGTGAGGGAAGCAAGCAGCTGACCGTTGCAAAGGCTGCTGGTGGGCCAGGTAAGATGGGAACGGAAAATATGCTCATTGATGTTCCCAGCACCAGGGCACTGAGTGACCTGGACTGAGCTGCAGGAGGACTTTTTCCCTCAGTTCAGTTCAGTCGCTCAGTCATGTCCGACTCTTTGCAACCCCATGGACTGCAACATGCAAGGCCTCCCTGTCCATCACCAACTCCCGGAGTTCACTCAAACTCATGTCCATCGAGTCAGTGATGCCATCCAACCATCTCATCCTCTGTTGTTCCCTTCATCTGCCTTCAATCTTGCCCAGCGTCAGGGTCTTTTCCAGTGAGTCAGTTCTTCACATCAGGTGGTCAAAGTATTGGAGCTTCAGCCTCAGTCAGCATCAGTCCCTTCCAGTAAATACTGAGGATTGATTTCCCTTAGGATGAACTGGTTGGATCCTCTTGAAGAAATGAAGCACCTAGTGAGAAATGTGGAGAGTTGGTGTTTTCATCTGGTTGTTGTTTCTTGAAGAGATCATAATGATGTGTTTAAAAGTGTTTGGGAAGGAGCCGTTTGAGATCCTTAAGGAAAAGAGAGATTACAGGAAAGAGAAGGGATGATCAGGGGCATCATGTACTTGTGAGGAAAGGAATCTGAAACCTGGAGGGAGGAGTTATTTTAATGGGAGGACAGAATCGTAAGGGTGTGTGTGTGTGTGTGTGTGTGTTTAATGGGAGGACAGAATCGTAAGGGTGTGTGTGTGTGTGTGTGTGTGTTTAATGGGAGGACAGAATCGTAAGGGTGTTTGTGTGTGTGTGTGTGTGTGTGTGTGTGACAGCCTTCATATATGTGGGAGGGTGGGTTGGCCAGAGACCTCCAGGCAGTGCTAAGGGCAAGTGCCTGACTTTTCCTGGCAGTGCTAGTGAATGGGTATAAGCACAGAAAGTGAAATTCTCTCAGTCATGTCCGACTCTTACTATACAGTCCATGGAATTCTCCAGGACGGAATACTGGAGTGGGTAGCCTTTTCCTTCTCCAGGGGATCTTCCCAACCCAGGGATCGAACCCAGGTCTCCCATATTGCAGGTGGATTCTCTACCAGCCAAGCCACAAGGGAAGCACAAGAATACTGGAGTGGGTAGCCTGTCCCTTCTCTAGGGGATCTTCCCAACCCAGGAATCCAACTGGGATCTCTTGCATTGCAGGCAGATTCTTTTCCAGCTGAGCTATCAGGGAAGCCCAGACACACAGAGGAAGTAGATAATTGGGTTCATGTAGTTTTGCCATACAGGTGTGACATTAAAGGCAGATCACAGGAGTTTTGGGTGTTGGCAGTCGTCTGATTGAAGCGAACTGTGAAACCTGAGCTGGAGGAGGGTGAATAATGGAGAGGGTGGTGGAGAAAGCAGAGCTGTCAGTGGACTGGGGTTCTTGTGACTGAGGTGTTTAAAACAAACTGTCTGAAAATAAAAGAGGCTCTGGATAAGAAACGGTGAGGGCAGAGGAGTTACCTGTGGTGAATGGCTTGAGCTGGAGGTGTGAGGGTGTGAATGATGGCCTAGTCAGAGTGGAGGCGGAGCGTGGGCAGGGATGCAAACTGTGAGCCAGTTGCTGGGAGAGGACCATAGAACTAAGTGCCTGCGTTCAGAGGAGCAGGCTGTGTGTGTGTGTGGTGTGTGTGTGTCAGAGGAGGAAGGTGATGAGGAGGGGAGCCGTGGACAGTGAGGCAGGAAGCTTTAGGGCATGGATTCAAAGGAACAGGGTATGTGTGTGTGTGTCAGTCAGAGGAGGAAGGTGATGAGGAAGGGAGCTGTGGACAGTGAGGCAGGAAGCTTTAGTTTCCCTTTGTCCCTCTTTGGCTTAGGAAATTATTGGTCTCCTTCAATTAGATGACTGGCAACACCCAAAACTCCTGTAATATTATTATATATAATATAATAATAATCAGGGATTGACTTTGTAAAATAAATCAAGTATTAAATAACATCACTGTTTAGACTTTGTTCACATCAGTTCAGAAATTTCATCTCTCGCTGTCAACTCAGAATAATACAAGACAATAGCTGGATGACCCAAAACCTCAGCCTGATATTACACAGTAGCTATAAGAAACATAAAAAAATTCATGAAGGAAAACTCTACTAACAAGAACCTTCATGAACAATTTTCTAATAAATGTATAGGCAACAAGATATTGTTTGTACAGAAATAAATTATTGCTAAAGCACTAAATTAAAAAGTTATCACTAGAATATAAATGTCAACCTAAGTGAATTTTCTTCACATATTACAGAGTCCTTGTAGTGTTGTTAAAAGCTATGGTTAAATGGAGATTCATGATGTATGAAATAAACTATTTCTCTAGGAAGTATGCAGGTTCAAAATATAATATCAGATACACGTGGTTTTAAAGTGTTCCTGCCCAGATTTCTCAAGTGAACATTTACTTCTTAATATTTAAATGCCAATCAATAGATTTTAAAATTATTGTTGTTTATTATTTCATTGTCATAAAAATCCTGACAATAATGAGAAAATACTTTGGAGATTAAGTTGCTGTTTTGTAGAATAGAAAAAATGTTTGATTGTTTTTGTCATCAGTTACTTTATTCATAGGATAGAAGATGTTTATTCAGTTCACTTGGAAGAAGTCCATATTAACTAGTCAAAGTGTGTCTGTGTGTGTGTGTGTGTGTGTGTGTGTGTGTAGGTATCAAGGGATAGTCGCTCTTTGTTCTGCCTCCATATGAAGTGTTGAAAATGGAATGCCTTTCTTGATTTTTCTCTTTGGCCCTGTGTGAACTGTCTCCTTCCCAGCCCCTTCCCCACGTGTGTAAGTTTGAGACACTGCTTGACAAACATTTTGCAGCAATCCTTACACCGTCAGTGCTGCTGCTCAGGGTTACTAGGAAGCCAGCCGAGGGCCTGATGTCATTACCCATCAGAGGACTTTAAATCTGGGGGCCTTGGACGGCTATTGGGACGATCTCTGAACCCTTTGAAATGGTGTACAAAGTCACTTGCATATGTAAAGCTTTCATCTGGTTGTTAAATGAGTCTGTGACCCAAAGGCAGTCGACTAAACAATTCAGTAACGAATCCACTGTGGGCAGACTGCATAAAGCATGCTCTTTGCATAGAGATGATCCCAAGTTGATGAAATAACCTTACCTGTGCATCTCCTTAAATGTCAGATTTGACATAAGAAATTCACAAACTTTTTGTTTCTCTAGTTGGTTTAAAATACTTTTGAGAAAAATTCCAAGTATGTAATTTAATTTTCTCAGATGTAAAAATAAGCTAATATTTGTTCATTGAAAACTGATTTATCACTGGTCTTAATCAACTCAAATTCCTCCATTTGACATATACAGTTATGCAAAATAGATATGTTTTCTTTTGTTTCCTTGGTGATTATCTAATTAAATTCATGACAGTTGAAAAGTAACCAGCATGGTTGAAAACAGTAGACCTATCCTGATGCCAGTAATAGTCCGTTACTGAGTTACTTTTTATTTGCATGTTTGTTTCTGAGTAAAGTCCTGATCAGAATAATAATACAAATGGTCTGTTTTGTATTAATGTTTACCATGCGTCAGATGCTCTGATAAGAAATTACGATGTTTCATCTCCTTTAAACCTCACATTAATCCTTTAAGGGAGGTGCTGCTGTTACCCATCTTATAGATGAGGAATTCAGGAGGCAGAGAATGAGCTCCAAGCTCACAGCTGAGTAATAACACACCAGCCCCACTGTGAATAGGAGAATGTGTCTCCCCTTGAATGGGAGACAGTGTGGTCTCTCCGGAGCTACAGCAGGCGGGCGAGGAGGTGGACCGCTAAGGTGTAGTCCCATTCAGGCCTCTCAGCTTCAGTGCATTCAGCCACAGTGTAAAAGGGGAAGGCAAGGCTGCCTTGGCTACCTCCAGGGGATCTTATGAGAGTCAAGTTTAAAAGCATATGAAGGCTATGAAAACGCTCTCCGCTCTGCCAGTTTGGGGATTATCCATCCAAGCCCGGTTGAGTTCTGTCTGGTCCTTAGCTGGCTGGGGCTTGGGGGTCCTCTCCTCTGGTCTTTGGGAATTCTTCTTTGCCACAGTGGGGTGTGGAGGGTGTAGGACAGGCCTGTGTAGGGTGAGCTGGTCTTGTTGGGACTGCAGGAGGTTATGAGGAAGAAATCTGATCTCCTTGAGTCTTTAGTGCTCATTATCTGTTGATCGTAATTCAGTGGCATATTTATTTCTTAGCATTTATTTTAATTTTAATAAGGTAGGTTTCAGTTTTTTCATATTTAGCACTTCATCTTTTTGTTTTGCCTTAGTGGCAAAGTTATGTTTAAAGTCTGTTCCTCCAATTTAAGGCAGTTTGAACGCTGATGATGTTTAATTTTTGGAAAAGGAACGAGAAAAAAGGAAGCATGAAAGAATTCTGAGCGAAGAGCTTGTAGCTGCTGTGACCTACCTCAACCAGTTTTTGCCTCCCGAGCACACGATTATTTATATTCCGTGGGACATGGCCAAGTACACCAAAAGGTGAGCGAATGCTCGTCTTGTCTGGTTAGGTTTTCCTCTTCTTGTGATGTAGAATAGCAGGAAGCGACCTCCCCCGTGAAGTGACTCTTATTTTCCTTTGTGGAGCTGCTTGAGGGGCTGTTTAACTGCTGGTGTATAATTGGAGGGCTTAAATTAACTGGTCAAACTCTCTTTGCCCACCATTTTTGCCATTTGCAAATTCTCTGTGAAGCATCCCAGTGACTTCAGAACACCTCTCCTCAGCTGCTTTTCCTCAAAGGTGCTAGTTTCACCTTTTCTTTCTATTTCATTCTATCTCCCTGTTTAATTCCTTTCTCAGATGCCACTTTCAGACGTTCTCACTCGTGGGTGGACCAGCACGCACTATAAACACTCCTGACTGTTTATAATAAACCCAGACCCCTTGGTGTAATGTGAAAGCCCCAGCGTCTGGTTGGTTCCAGAACGTAATAACTCCTTCTCTATTCCCTGGTGTTTTAAAACCTAAAAGATATCTAGCAGTTAGCTCTTATAGACAAAAAATATTCTAGACATGAGCAGTTTGTACTCCTTGGAAGATAGATGACTTTATTCCTTTGGGGAGATGATGCCCTGCCCATGTGTCTGTGGAATGAACGTTCACGAAGGTGGGAGATTCTCCTGGCAGCTACATACCTTGAGATGGAAGCCACAGACTCTCTTGCTTCTTAGAATAAATGTTACATAAGATATTTCTGTAAAATAAAACTTTCTGTAATGAATTCTGTGTTTCAGTAATAAATAGGAGCAGGAAAATTTTTTCTTATGCACCTGTCTATAGATTAGTATTTATACTAACATTTTAATGAAATTTGTCACTGTATTAGCTATTTGCTCACAGATCTTTCTTCACTGGGGCTTCCTTGGTGGCTGAAATAGTAAAGAATCTGCTTGCAGGAGACTCGGGTTTGATCCCTGGGTCAGGAAGATCCCCTGGAGAAGGAAATGGCAATCCACTCCAGTATTCTTGCCTGGAAAATCTTGTGGACAGAGGAGGCTGGTGGGCTACCGTCCATGGGGTCCCAAAGAGTCAGACTAGTCTATACTAACATTTTAACAGAATTTATCACTGTTATTTGCCGACAAATCTTTCTTCATTATTTATATATATAGTTATTTATAGTTATTTGCCGACAAATCTTTCTTCATTACTACTTTGTGAGCTTCTTCGGATCAAGCATCTGTGCTTAATTTATCTTTAACCAATATTATGTATTTCCAGCTTTTTATTTTCAGTTAACAAAGTTAACTATAACGGTAAAGAAAAAGCATGCAAAAAGCAAGAAAAAAAAAAACCTAACCAATTATTAATGTGTACATCTTTGCAAGTAATCCTTCTGTTATAGTTTGAATTTCAGGGCACCTGTGACCAGGGTCCCTAGGACTCCTCCCAGGCTCGGTGATTTCCTAAGAGAACTCAGGGGTCGCAGTGTATTGTTGTCCTCTTGGCTGTGATTTACTATGAACAAGCAAAACAAAGCAAAATTAGCCAAGGGAGAAAGCACATGGGACAAAGTCCAGAGGAAATGAGGCACTTGCTTGCAGAGTCCTCTCCTGCTAGAGTCACACGGAGCGTGTTCAATTCCCCCAGCAACTTGCGATAGCGAATGTAAAGTGTCGCCAACCAGGGGAGATGATTGAAGACTTGGTGCCAGGGTTTTTACTGGAAGTGGTCCCACAGGCAGCTCTGCCTGGCAGCTACCAAAATTTCAGGCTCCCAGAAGGAAAGGCTGTTCAGCAAACCACGTTGCTTCTACAAACAGCTTAGGCACCATGAGCCATGCTTGTCTGTTCTGGGAATAGTGGAAATTAAAGTTCCCGGCGCCAGCCAAGGGGCAGCCTTGTAAGCGGGCCTTCCTGAGGATAGCAGTCAGGCCCGCTGTGTTAACTCTTTTTCTGCACTGCACCTTCTTTTAAATAATTAAAAGATTAATGTCATTACATAGTACTTAGAATATTTCCCCATGCCTGTGAAGGCATGGAGAAAACATGTGGGAAGGAAAGTAATAAAGAAATTTGTAGAAACAACGAAAGAACTGTGGCAAAACTCCATGAAGGAAAGCTGGAGGAAGTAGAACCTCCTAAAGTTGAGGGGAGAAGGAGCAGGCCTGGTAGATTGTATTATAAAGTTGATCTGCAATTATTATTCATGTCTATAGAAACCAAACAGGAAATGGGCTTAAATTAAAGCAAGAGACTTTGGATGAATGTGGGTGACAAAATGCTAGTGTGCGGGGCTGGAGCAGGTTAAGATGCTCCTTTCCTGGCCTCCCTTTGAGGGGAGCATGGGTAGCATTCCATCTCTGTTATTTGCAAATTCACTTACCGGAGAAAGTAAACTGAATCAGCGTTCAGCCCTATTAATTTGATTCTTAATAAAGAGCTGGTACCAAATATGAATATAGATTATGTTATTAAATATTTTAAAATTAAAACATGTATTTTTAAACACAGGTGGAATGAACTAGGAGGATGCGTGATTCCCACTGGTCGCCTGCAGGTATAGATGACATTGTGTTAATAATGAACAAAATTTGTATCCACTGTGTGTGATGTTTTCTGAAGGCAACCATGGAGAGAGAGACTTCTTATTGAATGCAACATTATTAATCATTTGAGAACAAGTTTTAACGCCTTACAGCTAGTGTTTAACTCTTGGAAAGGATGTGTGGCTGAAACAGTAATGGCCCATAGATTTTTGGGGGGATTTCCCAGATAGCTCAGTTGGTAAAGAGTCTGCTGCAATGTAGGAGACCCTGGTTCAATTCCTTAGTTGAGAAGACCCACTGGAGAAGGGATGGGCTAGCCACTCCAGTATTCTTGGACTTCCCTTGTGGCTCAGCTGGTAAAGAATCCACCTGCAATGTGGGAGACCTGGGTTCAATCCCTCGGTTGGGAAGACCCCTGGAGAAGGGAAAGGCTATCCAATCCAGTATTCTGGCCTGGAGAATTCCATGAACTGTATAGTCCATGGGGTCACAAAGAGTCAGACACAACTGAGCAACTTTCACTTTCATAGTTTTTTTTTTTTCATATAATATCAAATTATTGGAAATAGAAACATAAACAGAAATGTGTAAAGAATAAATTAGAAGGACTTTGGAAAATGAGCCAGATAATACTATATGCTTTAAGAATGAAAGCATGTATATTATGCTTTAAGAATGAAATGGCCTCAGCCACTAAATATTTTGGTTTGTACAGTAAAGGAGATAGACCACCAGGAAAAGCACATATTTAACTAACTGGTACATGTGGAAAATGTTAGCTTTTTGTTTTATCTTGTTAAACTAAAGAAAAATTCAAATATAGACTAGAAGGTATAATGATGCTATTGGAGCAATATTGTGAATAGCAAATATAACCTTTTATAATGAAAAAATACTTCATTATTTGTTCAGGAATAACACCCTACTTGTAGCTTGTCTTCTTAAAGAAGTCTTGAGTAGGATGGAAGTAGTTCTGGTGACTGAAGAATGATTGACCGTTTAAGGTGTTTCTTTTAGACTGGTGTTCTTCGAACCAACTGTGTGGACTGTTTGGATCGCACCAACACAGCACAGTTTATGGTGGGGAAATGTGCTCTGGCTTATCAACTGTACTCCTTGGGCTTAATTGACAAACCGAATCTACAATTTGATACAGATGCAGTTAGGTAAGCCTTATTTTTTGCCTTTCAAGTGCTGGTAATGACAGAAGGCAAACTTGATTAATCATAAAGGACTTTTATGAACTTATTTCCCCTTTTGACTTCTCAAAAATTATGTTGTTAAAAGATGTTATTTAAATTTGGTAACATCTATTTCTATTAAAGCCTTATGTGTTGTTGCCATGGTTTTGTTTTCCTATTCATGTTAATTATCAAAAAAACACTGTGTACTTTAGATAAATCCAAACTAGTGAGTTTCTTTAAAAAAAAAAAAAAAATCTCAGGCTGTGTTAGGAAAAAAAGTAATATGCCTTCATATATTTTGAATTAAACAGGTAAGATAGATAAAAGATTGGTTCTTCGGTAAGAAATACTGTTATTTCACTGTCCATTGGGTCCATGACAGTGCATGAAGTTTCTTGAAATGCAGTGATCGCTGTTATCAGTCCTCTGAGACAGTCGTAAAGGCTCTGTCCAAAAGAGTGCTCAGCTTACAAATGGCCAGATCTCAGCCATCACTGCATTAAAAAACCTTAACAGGCACTTGAAGAAACGTAAGTTTCAAACATGTATTTCTAGGAAAGAATATGGTTTGATGTGACAAGAGCTTGTCCTTTCTTCCAAAGGCAATTCAGAGAGAACAGAAAATTCTGTCATGGAGGTAAATTGAGCTGGCAGGCTGCAGAAAGTTAGGAGTCTTTTAAGAGAGTAGAACCACCTTGGTTTAGGCTTGGGTAGATTATACTTTTTGGTCTCCCTGCTTTTTTTTTTTTTCCCCCTTAGAGTTTTCTGTAATTTTGTTGCTTATTGGACTATTACTATAAAATGTAATACATTTTGCATATGTATTTATCTTCCAAGATGTTGAAGAGTCTACTTGAAAAGAAAGGCTCAGAGGAATTCATGTAGGAAAAGACTTGTTTTGAATCTGTAGCTAAGTGTATAAGGTGTATAACACTTTGGATGAAATTCTTTAGTGTTTGTGTGTTTTACTTGGGCTTCTTAGGTTGTTTGAGGAACTCTATGAAGACCATGGGGATACCCTGTCCCTTCAGTATGGTGGTTCCCAACTTGTTCATCGTGTAAAAACCTACAGAAAGATAGCACCGTGGACCCAGCACTCAAAAGACATCATGCAGACCCTATCTCGATATTACAGCAATGCTTTTTCAGGTAATTCTGGAGTTATATGCATTTCTGAGACTTTTCCTGATGCACATTTTTCTCTTTTACATATCCCTATTTTAAAGCTAATTGGAAAAGTAATGTCAAAGTTAAATGTTTTTTAAAAGTTTAAATAAAACAGAATCTGTCACTTAGGAGGTGCTCAGTAAATATGCGGTAAATGAATGAATAAATTTTGTATTTTAAGTAGGGCACTTTGTCCACCCACAACCGGAGCTTTTGTATACTTCACAGTACTGTGATTCCTTGGCTTCTGCCTCATTCCTAGTTTCTGCTTGTAATGAAAGTGAAAGTGAAAGTCACTCAGTCGTGTCCGATTCTTTGTGACCCCATGGACTATACAGCCCATGGAAGTCTCTAGGCCAGAATACTGGAGTGGGTAGCCTTTTCCTTCTCCAGGGGATCTTTCTCAACCCAGGGATCAAACCCAGGTCTCCTGCATTGCAGGCGGATTCTTTACCAGCTGAGCCACCAGGGAAGCCCTGGTAATACATAGATTAATTTAAGAGTGTTGAGTAATTATTTTTAAATAGAGTTCACCATTTTAACAGTTGTCTAACAATGTGAATATCACTGATTCTTTTAAATGTCAGCTAGAAATGAGAAGTAACATTAGCACTAAATTTTAGTCTTTTCTCATTTTATGACTTGGGAGTACTACCAGCAACAGGTGGTTAAAAGGGCACTTTTTCTGCCTCCATTCTGATGTCACTCACCAAAGTGATTGTGAGACAGGTCCCGTGCACAGAATTTTTAAAGGAAGAGCTCAGGTTGATTTTGTGAGTCTTGGACCCTTAAACTAGATTAAAGACAAAAACGTTTACAAAATGTAGAGAAGAGAGATAAGCAAAGAGATTCTTTGAATTTTTGCTGCGCAGTGACTGTCCCCCAACCCTGCTCCTTTACCTCCAGCCTGGAGAGAACTGGACTCGGGGCAGGCTTAATGTAGTGTTCTCTCGTTGGAGGAACCCCGTGGAGCTGTTGGCTTCGGGCTGCTGTGTAGCGAAGCTGAAGCAGAGGAACGGGCTGAGGAGCGGGCTGCCACGTTGGGAATGGACCCCCTCCTAGAGTTGGTTAGGCCAAAGGATCATTAGGCCTACAGGTGACCAGAGGGAGGCCCCGTGGGGGAGAGTGCTGGCATGGCGTTGGCCTAGGTCCTGGCCAGAGGGACCATAGCAGCGGGAACCAGGGGGTGATTGATCACTGGCTTCCCAAGGAAGGAGTAGCAGGAAAATCCTGATGTGAGAAGAAGCCTGTGCTCACGCCAAGGGAACTGCAGGTGTCTCCAGCACTGGGAACCTCAGGAGAGTACATGAAACCATCCACAAAAGAGTCAGCCTTCAGTCTTTTCCATGCCCAGAGAGAATGCAAAGGTGGTTTGCTATACTTCTGTGCAGGCATATTCATTTTCTGTGCTATCTAACAAATTACTGAAAAATTGAGAGCTTAAAGCAACATATATTCATTATCTCACGATTTCTGTGGGTCAGAATTCCAGGCCCAGTTTAGCCAGGTCCTCTGCAGGGGGTCTCACCAAGCTGTAGAGGAGATGTCAGTCAGACTGTGGTCTCATCTGGAGGCCTGATTCGGGGAGGATCTGCTTCCCTGCTTATATGCTTGTTGGGGGAATTCAGTTCTTTGTGGACTTGTTCCTTGTAGGGCTCATGGCAGCTTGCATCTTCATCACTGGCATGGGAAAGGGTCTCTAGAATGAGTCTTCTGGCAAAACAGTCTTCCATAACATAATGTAATCGTGGGGTGACATGCCATCACTTTGCCATATACCATTGCTCAAAAGCAAATTGTGAACCCACCCACACACGAGCAGAATTTGTGACAGTTTCCTAAGGCTGCTGCAACAAAATACTAAGAACCAGGTGATGTAAAACAACAGAAACTTATCTCACAGTTCAGAGGCAGAAGTTCCGTGTCAAGCTGTCAGCAGAGCCAAGTTCACTGTGAAGTCCACAGAGGAGGATGCGTCTCCCCAGCTTGTGATGTTTTGCCAGCAGTCCTCGGCGATCCTTGGCTTGCAGCTGTCTTGCTCGCATTGTCGCACGGTCTTCTTCCTCTCTGTGTCTAGGTCTGTGTCAAGTTTCCCCTCTTCCTGTAAGGACCCCAGTCATACTGGATTAGCGTGCACGCACACTCGGTCACTTCAGTTGTCTCCGACTCTTTGCAACATGGGGTGTAGCCCGCCAGCCTCCTCTGTCCATGGGATTTTCCAGGCAAGAATACTGAGGTGGGTTGCCATTTCCTTCTCCAGGGGATCCTTGACCCGGGGATCAAACCTGGGTCTCTTACGTCTCCTGCAGTGGCAGGCCCATTCTTTACCACTAGTGCCGCCTGCAAAGCCCTAATTGGATTAGGGTCTACCCTAATTCAGTATGGCATTATCTTAACTTGATTCAGGCTTCCCAGGTGGCATAATGGTAAAGAATCTGCCTACCAATGCAGGAAACGCAGGAGACCTGGGTTTGAATCCTGGGTCAGGAAGATCCTTTGGAGAAGGAAATAGCAACCCATTCCAGTATTTTTGCTTGGAAAATCCCACGGACAGAGGAGCCTGGCGGGCTACAGTCCATGGGGTCACAAAGAATCGAATGCAACTGAGCACATATAACTTGATTATGTCTGAAAAGACCCTAATTTCAAATAAGATTACATCAATGGATATTGGGATTTAGGGCTTCAGTATATCTTTTTAGAGAGAAACAGTTCACTACACAACACAGGATATCTATCACACTAAAGCATGAACAGCAGGAAGTGGGGAGCATGGGGGTCACTTTGGAGTCGAGATCAAGTAAGACCATCCCTACTGCCACGCTGCAGAGGGGTTGGAAGCTGGTTGGCAGCCTGGTGGGTGTGGGGGGGATGTGCAGGACAGACCTGGAGGTCCTGTGTGGTCTGGCCCCGCCTACCTTGCCATTCTGCCATTCATGCCATCCCCTTCCCCCGTCACAGCTCTCCAGACACACAGACCGTCTCACTCTCTCCTGACTAGGTTAGGCCGCCTCTGCCAGAGGCTCTTGCTGTGCCCCTTGGAACACTGGAACGTAAGGCTGCAGTCTTCTGAGCCTTTCGGCTCACTCTGCTTTCACTTTCTCAAGGAAGGTACTCCAGTTTTTGTTCTTGTAGCATTCTGCACCTTTGCAGCACCTGGCAGGCACAGTTGCACTTAAATCCTTAACTGTGCTATTAGTTGGGTTGTGTGTCCCTGTATCCCCCACCGTGAGACCCAAGAGCTCATGAGCATCTTATTTACCACTGGTTCACTGTGGTGTCCCTGCTGCCTTGCTCACGGCACGTGAACTGTTTATGGACTGAATTAATAAATGCATGAGTTAATTCATTACTTATGCCCTCCCCAGCTTCTCCTTTTCCCTGAATTCAGAAATCAACAGGGCTAAGTATGTCAGCCTAATAACGTATAGCTTATCAGTAATGCTCTTAGACTGCTCAAATCATGTCTTTTGAATTCACTGAGAATTATGGCCATTATACAGCTGATAAGCTCAATGCGTAACATAAACCACAAAGCCACTATAGACCTTTAGAGTGTTTGGATATTACTCTGTATGCATGACTCCTTGAGCTGGATTTAGGAACTTTACAATCAAAGTATATTAATCTGAACAAAAATCAATTTTAGGAAAGTCAAATTTAGAAAGTCAGGTCAGTGGCGTAAGTTTAAATTCTGGATTTCTAAAGCAAAAATATTGAAGTATTCCCATTATCCTTTATTACACTTACTGCTGTAGTTCCCAGTAAAGATATTAATATGTATTGATGTATTCCAAGTGGTTACAACATTATTGCAAATGATTATAAATAGCTAAAAACACTAAAAAATAACATGTGGTTTCACTAGTTTTTGTAAATTAGAATGGTTTTAAGGTAGTCTCTCTAAAGGCAGTCTCACTGGCTATGCTTCATTATTGTACTGGTTTTCTAGATTTTCTAGGACTTCTGTAACAAAGCACTACAAGCTTGGTGGCTTAAAACAACAGAAATGTGCTGTTTCACAGCTTTGGAGGCTTTAAGTTGGAAATCAAGTGTCAGCAGGGCTGTGCTCCCTCTGAAGGCTCCGGGGGGAGGTTCCTTACTTCTTATCTTCTGATGGTTTGCTGCCGATCCTTGGCTTGCAGTTAAGACTGTGTGCTTTCATTTCTGTCTCTGGTGTCACACGCCATTCTCCTCTCGTGCTGTGTCTCCGTGGTGTTCTCCCTGTGTGCATGTGTCTCTTCTTCTGAAGACACTGGGGCCTGCCCCATTCCACTGTGGCTGTATCTTAACAGGATTACATCTGCAAAGACTTGATTTGCAAATAGGGTCATATTCATGGGTCCTGGGGCTTAAGACTTTTAATATCCCTTTTGTGGGGAACACAATTCAGCTTGAAGAGCTATGTAAGTCATGTGCCAACAAGTACATATATACCTCTGGGTATGTGTTGAAGAAGGTTTGAAACTGCCCTGAGGAAAGGGTCGTCCAGTCTTCTGTCCTCTCCTGTTCAGGGTTGTTCCTGAATTGGGAGTCATTATGATCCAACCAGTCCATTCTAAAGGAGATCAGCCCTGGGTGTTCATTGGAAGGACTGATGCTAAAGCTGAAACTCCAATACTTTGGCCACCTCATGCGAAGAGTTGACTCATTGGAAAAGACTCTGATGCTGGGAGGGATACAGGAGGAGAAGGGGACAACAGAGGATGAGATGGCTGGATGGCATCACCGACTCAATGGATGCGAGTCTGAGTGAACTCCGGGATTTAGTGATGGACAGGAAGTCCTGGCGTGCTGCGATTCATGGGGTCGCAAAGAGTCAGACACGACTGAGCGACTGAACTGAACTGATTGACACTTAAGGACCAAGTCATGTGTTTTTCGGTAAGATTAGAGCACAGAGAGTGAACGTGTAGCTGTGCGCGATTAAAAATGAAAGGAGAACAATTAAAAGACAGAAGGTGGTCATAACTAACATGCACACGATGGTAAGGTAAAGCAAATCGACTTAGCAGCAGCAGCATATACATCTATATACACATGTATGTATACATATATATGTGTGTGTGTGTGTGTTTAGTTGCTGTCATGTCCAGCTCTGTGACCCCATGGACTGCAGCCCGCCAGGCTCCTCTGTCCATGAGATTTCCCAGGCAAGAACACTGGAGTGGGTTGCCATTTCCTTCTCCTGGGGGTCTTCCCGACCCAGGGACTGAACCTGTCTTTATATGCTCACTGCCGTTTCTCACGGTCAGTTTCTCCCCTTTGTGGCCTCATTTCCACAAGCATAGAGGCACACCTTGTGTTTTCCATCTAATCTTTCCTTCTATTCTTAACCACACCCACTGCTAACAAAAACTCTGCTCTCCTGAAGCAAAACCTCTTGGAAGCGTTACCTGCACACCTGTTCCCTCCTCATATCCTGTTCTCTCCACCTGCCTCACTGAGCCTTTGCCCTGTCATGCCCCCAAACCCGTGCTTATCACAGTCACCCACAGTCTCCCACTGCCAAACCAGGGGCTCCTTTTCTGTGCTCATCTTGCTCAGCTGTCTGGCAGCTGGTATCACAGTGGAGCACTCCCTCTTTCTTGAAACTCACCTCTGTGCTGTCTCTCTCAGTCTCACTGGTGACCTCTCCTGCCCTATTTCTAAACTCTCCTCTTTCTACACTTTTACCTTAGGGGTATCTCACCCAGCTTTTAAATACCATACGTTTGACACTCAAATATATATCTCTTCCCTGACTCCTCCACTGAACTCCAGACTTGTCTAAAGGCCTACCTTGCAGGCATTTCCTCCTGAATATTAGTTAGTTTTCTACAGGTGCCATAACCAATTATCACAAACTCAGTGGCTTAAAACAGCACCCGTTTATTATGTCCCAGTGTTTGTGGTTCAGAAGTCTGGGAATAGCATTACCCAGCTGTGTTCTCTGCTTAGGCTCTCACCTGGGTGAAGTTCAAATGAGAGCAATGAAGTCAGAATGTGGGCTCTGATCTGAGGCCCCCGGGCTCATTCAGGTTGCTGGCAGAACCCCAGGTGGTTCTCGGACTGCTCTCCACGTGCTCTTGGCTGGGGCTCATTCCCGGGTTTGAGAGGCTGCTTACCTTCCTTGGCTTGTGGTCCACTCCATCTTCAAAGCCAGCAATGGTGCATCAGCTCTTGTGCCTCAAATCTGTCTGCTTTCCTCTTCTGCCCTTAAAGGATTCTTATGATTCCAGTGGCCGATCCAGGTAAGACACGATAATTCTCCTACACTGAAGTCATTGATGAGTCCTTTCAGTTACATCTACAAAGTCACTTTTGCTATCTAAGATGAAATATTCATGAGAAACTATGGAGGGAAGGTCATGAGGCCAAGTTTCTTCCTACCACGGATATCTGAGAAGAATCTCAAACGAATCATTTCCAGCAGGAAATGACTTGACTCTGCCCCAAACTTGTTTCTCTACTTTTTTTCTTTTTTCACCTCTGCTCCCATTGTTCAGTTCAGAATCCTAGGAATCATCCTTAATTTCTTTATTTTCCTTATCCTCCCCGGTCTCATCTCTCAGCAAAGCTGGTTGGCTCCACCTCCAGAGTTTATCCCAAATCCTTCTGCTGTGTTTCCTCCTCACTGTTGCCGGGCTGGTTCAGACAGCTGGTGGCTCTGAACAGCTGCCATGGCTCCTGATTCCTCCCTCGGCCTCCCCTCTTCTGTTCTCGCTCTTCACGGCAGCCACAGTGATCCTTTCGAGAGTTAGATCATATCACTCCCACTCTGAAATCCCTTCCAGGGCTTCTCATCGCATTTAAGATCGGACTCTTTGCCATGACCTTCGAGGCCGTGTGTGGTCTGCCTCACTGTCCCCAGTCCTGCTCTTTCTTTGCCCCCCTGCCCTCCAGCCCCCTGCTCCCCCTTCCACCTTCGTGCTGTTCCTGACATTGTGCAGCCTCCGTCTGCTTCCCTGACCACCCGACCTAAGTGTCCCTCTTCTCTCTCATCACTCTCATGTCACTCTTATTTTTTCAAAGAACTAACATCCTCTGAAAGTACCCTGTACCTTATTTAAGTATTATTTTTGCTTCCCACTGTGGAATGTAAGCCCCATGAAAGCCAGAATCAGTTATGTATAGACCATATCCCTAGTGTGGGACATAGTAAGCTCTTGGATGAATGAATGGTGGGGTTTTTTTTGTAGTTATGAAGGTAATATATGCTAATTATAAAAAGTATAAAATAACTCACAAATAAATCATATAATCCTCACCTTTGAGAGATAGCAACTAGTTCATATTTAGCAAAACATGATCCTTCTAGTTTCTGTACAGGTAACGTATATCTGCTTTTGCCCTTTTAGATAATGTGAGTAATCTTTATGACCCTAAATATTCTTTTACAACTTAATTTTTGGTAGCCTTGTGGCCGTCTGTCCTTTAAAAGCACCATAGTGAGGTTACCTGTTTTTATTGTGCATTTATGTTTCTTTTAAACGAACATCTTTTTTGCATGTTTTTTATCTTATGAAAATTTTAGAAGCATATTTATTAGGTCAGAGTATAGATATTTTCAGGATCTTTAAAAACATATATGTATATATACAGCCAGATAGCCTTAACAAAAGGATGTAGCAGTCAGTTCTCAGAGGAGTATAGGCGTGCCCATTTTGGAAAGTAGTTGCCGGCTTAATAAGCAGAAAATGGTTTGCATTGTTTTCAGTTTGCATCGTTTATTGAATAATAGTAAAGTTGAGTTTTTGAATGTTTATCGTCTATTGTTTCTTTTAAAATAAATAAATTTATATTTTTTAAAATTGCATGTTTTTCTGTTAGGGTGTTGATCTTTGTCCTTCTGACATTTAGTTGGGATTTATTTCAACATACAGTAGGAGGTAGTGGTCCAAGTCACTGTCTGCTCCTCACCCTGGTTAAATAGTACTGTTTATCAAATAGCATTCCATTCCATCACTGATTTCAGAGGCCACTTTATCATGGACTTAATTTAATATTAGGTCAACAAATATTCTTGTTTCCAAATAAACATTTTTGGCTAATTAAAAAGAACTGTTATCTTCAAGCCTGACCTATTGAAATACACTGCATTAGTGATTAACCTTTTGGATGGAGTTTGAAAGGTGCATATTCCTTTTTCCTTTAAAGCACCATTGAATATAAAAGTAGGTAGTTATTTTGCCCTCTTGTTATCTGCAACTGCAGAGAACCTACCTATTTTAAGCTTTTGTCTTGGTCCAAAGTGCTACTGTTTTCCAGAGGGCGAAAACTTCATCTGCAGTCAAAAGTAGCCAGGAAAAGATTCTGAGGCTCATTAGAGCTGGCCTTAGATTCCAAGCTTAGTAGGTGACAGTAAATACCATAGATACATTGTAAGCTAAAGCAACAGCAGTACATTCAACAAGTCTCCATTATGATCCTTTGAAGGCATATCTTTTATTTGGTTAGGTTTCTCAATCTTACATTTTATCATGCTTGCTAAAAATTAAAGGAACTACTATTAGGCTTAATTAGGGATAAAAGAAACTCCTTGAAAATGTGGCTGAAAAATGGAAAGCTTCTTTAGATAGAATTAAGATATTGTGAGGTACTGCATAGTGTGAATTATTAAGTGCCATTAAGGCTACCCAAGAATCATAAAGAATATAATTACTATAAAAGCAGTATGTTTACTTTCATATTGTGTTAAGAGGGTGCAAATTGGGGTGGTAATGCATGCATCATTTAATACTTGATGTTTTCTCTCAACAAATGGAAAAAAGGCTCCAAGTATACTCATCATATAAACACATCCCTTTCAAATATTACTTGTAGCATAAAAGGTGAGCACTGTTTTAATGGAATGCTTCCTGTCAAAATATATAACTAGAACCCATGTTTAATGTACCAGATTTCATTTATTGCTTCTGCCAAAATGACCAAATAGCCCAAGGAGAACAGTGTTGCTAATTTCAGATTTTTCTGTGTTCACTATAGCTGTTGGAAGAAAATTGATTTTATGATGATGTTGTCCTGTTTCAAAAGCAGTCATTTCTGTTGGCTTTTTGGTTCTGTGCTCAATTTCAGAAAGAGATTATTATTTATATTGTGGATGTCTGCCCCTAACTTGAATATACAAAGGTTCAGAGACCAGAATGGAAAGAATGAAGGATGCTTGGGAGGGGGCTGTGCAGGATGGGAAGGATGGCTCATGAGACCACTTCAGTGCTTGTCATTTTTACCAAAATACAATTGAGAAAAAGAAGAGGAGAGACAGTGTGTGTGTGTGTGTGTGTGTGGGGTCAGTTTGATTAGTTTGTAGTCTGTTTTGAAAAGGTAATTTTGGAGAGGTTGAATGGTTAGTGATGCTGTTTTCTGTGTACACACTCTGCCTTCATTATCAAACACAGCTGTAGGGGAAACAAAATGTTGTAAACGTTGTCTCTCTTAAAGAAATGGAGTATCTTTTCATGGATTAAAAGCAGAAGCTTGGAAACTGACTTGTTCAAGGATGTGCAACAGAATATGGGTAGGAATTGGGCCGCTTTATTTGTCTGACTTCTCTTCTGTCTTTGCCATAAAGTGAAGATGTTCTTTGTTTCAGGTAAACTAACAAATGGTGAGAATGTTTTTATTCTAAAAATACAATCACTAAGGTAACTAGGGCAATTCTTAAAGACTTTTTAAGAATCTCTCAAAATTCAAGAAGCAGTTTACATTCACTATCCTCTATGTTATGAGAGGTATAGAGTAAAAAGGAAACATTTTGAAATAAGATTTTAATTTTCAAAATCTTGGTGGGTGTTTTAGATGTTATGTATGACTTTTACAGTATAAATGCTATTATTTTCAGAGGTGTGTTCTATGACATTCCAGATGTACCCTTAATCCTCCCAAGAAAGCATTCCCCTGGGTTGTTTATGTGAGTAATAGAGTTCCTGAATTATGTATTTTTGCTTTTTAGATGCTGACAGACAAGATTCCATTAATCTCTTCCTGGGAGTTTTCCATCCCACTGAAGGGAAACCTCATCTCTGGGAACTCCCTACAGATTTTTATTTGCATCATAAAAATACCATGAGACTTTTACCAACAAGAAGAAGGTATTTTTCTTCCTGGTCTACTATGTTAAACTCAGCTTTGATGTTATTTTGAATATGAGAGAACTTTCTTTTTGAGAAATGATTATATAGACTAAAGTAGTCAGCCTTGCTACGTTTGCCAGGAGGAATTTAGTATTGTTGATGTCCTTATAGTTCAGTTCAGTCGTGTCAGACTCTTTGTGACCCCATGAGCTACAGCACGCCAGACCTCCCTGTCCATCACCAACTCCTGGAGTCCACCTAAACTCATGTCCATTGAGTCGGTGATGCCATCCAACCATCTCATCCTCCATCGTCCCCTTTTCCTTCTGCCCTCAATCTTTCCCAGCATCGGGGTCTTTTCAAATGCTCTTCGCATCAGGTGGCCAAAGTATTGGAGTTTCAGCTTCAACATTGGGAAGTTGTCATTAACAAATGCAGTTGTTTTGCGTTTTCATAAGATACAAAGTTTCAGAGCTTTATCATTGAACTGTTAAGTTGAAGCTCCACTGGAGCAAACCAGTAACATAACTTTTGAGTGCTTCGTACACATGTGGGGCGATAAAGAACTCTTAACATGTAAGGAATCGTCTTTGGTTTTTAAGTGTGGTGTCTAGGCAGCCTCACTTTGGGATACCAGTGTTCTTTCCTCCAGGAAGCACAGGCAACTCTTGGTGACGCTGCGGAGGACGGGAGTCGAGAGCCCTGGTGCTCGTGCAGGTGCCACTCCCACCGGCCCTGTTGCTCAGTCTGGGCCTTCTTGAGTCATTCACTGTGTGGGCTATTATGACGACAGTTAAATTGGTAGCAGTAGTCCCCAAATACAGAGAAGGTGACGGCACCCCACTCCAGTGTTCTTGCCTGGAGAATCCCATGGACGGAGGAGCCTGGAAGGCTGCAGTCCATGGGGTTGCAAAGAGTCGGAAACGACTGAGCGACTTCACTTTCACTTTCACCCATTGGAGAAGGAAATGGCAACCCACTCCAGTGTTCTTGCCTGGAGAATCCCAGGGACGGGGGAGCCTGGTGGGCTGCCATCTCTGGGGTCGCACAGAGTTGGACACGACTGAAGCGACTTAGCAGGAGCAGCAGTCCCCAAATAAATGAACCGTTTGCTGAGGATTGGACAAGACTCCCTATGTAGCACAGGCTGCAGGGTCAGGGGACTTGAGTTGGTGTCTCTGCAACCGTGTCCTTGGACTAGTTATTTAACCTAAGTCTCCTTTCCCTCCCCTGCACAATGTAAATGACAGGACACATTACAGAGTCATTTTAAGGGCTTAATGAGAGGACTCTTTAGCATTGTTAATTGAAGAGTCATGTTCTAATAATGGGCAACATTTTTCACATGTGAGACCTGAGCCTGGTCCCTTCTGCTCAGAGCCCTGTGATGCCAAGTCTGCTCCGAAGGCTCTCTTCTCACAGCATCCATGTGATCTGGCCCTCATTTTGTTCAGCAGTGCCTCACAAACACTACAGGGTTCATTGCCGGTCTGTGCTAATTGTGTGGACAGACCACAAACAACTGGTGAATTAGCAAGTGCTAATGTTACAGATGTTAGCAAATTCTCCATTACTTCAGGAACATTTCAAATATTAAGAAAATGTCAGAGTTTCTGTGTTTCTCAATTTTGTTTCTTTAAGTATATTTTCTTGGAATAACCAGCTTAATGCTTGACCTTACTTTCCCTATAAATGAAGTAGTGCTGATTTTTCCACTATATTAATAAATGATTGCCATGAATTTTTGCTGACAAAAAAGTCTGGAGCTAATTATGTTTGTTTGATGAGCGATAAGTGTAAATACCTATATTTAGCTTTGTTGATGCAATTGACTATGGGTAAATATGGTTGATTTTCTGAAACTTTATATTACCTTAAAGTGTTGAAGCTATTAAGATACAACTCGGGGAACAAGTAAAACTCGATTTTCTGTTGCTGAAATTAGCTAGTAATTACAAGCATAAGTTAAACCTAGAGTTACATAACTGAGGCAGGCAGTGTTGGTGCTTATTTGTGGAAATAAAAGGAAGCTGAGGTTACATTCCCATTTTTAAAATTAAAAAAAAGGAAACTAAGTTGCAGAGAAAATGTGTCTTGACTGAGGTTATGCACCCGATTAGACAGCACATAAGTGAATGAACTAAACTCCTCCCACTGAGAATAAACTTTTATCAAAGTAGGTACTGTGGCTCTCACAGTTGACTTGGTCTCCTTGTTTTGTTTTTCTCTAGAATGTGAACATTCCAAAAATTGATTTTTGGCATCAACAACTGATACTAATAAAGACTAGGATAAATTTCAGTACTTTATTTTGGCCTTTCTAGTCACCCGATACTAGTTATTTGGGTGACGGTTAAATCCGTGTGCTGATTCTCAGAAGAATTAGCCAGAGGCAATAACCAGACTGGAGCATGGCTGCTAGGGTAGAGCTGAGTTGGATTTTCTGCAGGTGTGTGACCTTAGACGTGTTTCTAAACCTCTGGAAATCTTGTTTTCCCAACTATAGAAAGGAAATGACTACACACACCTCACAGGTCACTTTAAGGATTAAATAAAATATGAATGGGCAGTACTTCCTATTGGGTCTGACACATGATCCACACAGTCTGGAAGCAGCCAAGCTCTGGAGGGGCTGCCTGAAGTTAATACCTGTCTGACCGGAAGCAAGACATAACCGGTCCAATTCTCAGTTTCCACCTCAGTAAAATAGAGATAGTGATAGTGTCTGACCTGTAGGTTTTTCTGAGAATCAGATGAGATCATATAAATGCTTAGCACATAGTAGTCCAACAGATATTAGTATTGTTATTGTTCTTTAAAACGACTACATTTCTTAGTTGTAATATTTGTTAAAAATCATATAGAATGACCATTAAGTCTGGAAACTTAGATAATATTATTTTATCACTTATTTGTTGTTGTTCATTCCCTAAATCGTGTGCAGCTCTTTGTGATCCCATGGACTGCAGCACGCCAGGCTTCTTGCCCTTCACTATCTCCCAGAGTTTACTCAAATTCATGTCCATTGAGTCAGTGATGCCATCCAACCATCTCATTCTCTGTTGTCCCTTCTCTTCCTGCCCTCGATCTTTCCCAGAATCAGGGTCTTTTCCAATGAGTCGGCTCTTTGCATCAGGTAGCCAAGGTATTGGAGCTTCAGTATCAGTCCTTCCAATGAATATTCAGGGTTGAATGCCTTTAGGATTGGCTGGTTTAATCTCTTTGTTGTCCAAGGGACTCTCAAGAACCTTCTCTAGCACCACAGTTCAAAAGCATCAGTTCTTCGGTGCTCAGCCTTCTTTATGGTCCAGTTCTCACATCTGTACATGACTACTGGGAAAAAAGAAAAACATAGCTTTGACAATACAGACTTTAGTCGGCAAAGTGATGTCTCTGCTTTTTAATACGCTGACTAGGTTTGTCATAGCTTTCTCCCAGGGAGCAAGCATCTTTTAATTTCACGGCTGCAGTCACTGCAGTGATTTTGGAGCTCAAGAAGATAAACTGCCACTATTTCCATTTTCTCCCCATCTATTTGCCATGAAGTGATGGGATGGGACCAGATGCCATGATCTTAGTTTTCTGAATGTTGAGTTTTAAGCTAGCCTTTTCACTCTCCTCTTTCACTTTCATCAAGAGGCTCTTGAGTTCCTTTTCACTTTCTGCCATTAGGGTGGTATCATCTGCATATCTGAGGTTGTTGATATTTCTCCCAGAAATCTTGATTGCAGCTTGTGATTCATCCACTCCAGCATTTCACATGGTGTACTCTGTATACAAGTTAAATGAGCAGTGTGACAATATACAGCCTTGATGAACTCCTTTCCTAATTTTGAACTAGTTCACTGTTCCATATCCCATTCTAACTGTTGCCTCTTGACCTGCACATAGGTTTCTCAGGAGGTAGGTAAGGTGGTTTGGTTTTCCCACTTCTTTAAGGATTTTCCACAGTTTGTTGTCATCCACACAGTCAAAGCAGAAGTAGTGTTTTTCTGGAATTCTCTTGCATTTTCTATGATCCCACAGATGTTGGCAATTTGATCTCTGGTTCCTCAGCCTTTTCTAAATCCAGCTTGTATGTCTGGAAGTTGTTGGTTCACGTACTATTGAAGCCTCGCTTGAAGGATTTGAACATTACCTTGCTACCATGTGAAATGAGTGCAATTGTACAGTAATTTGAACATTCTCTGGCATGGCCCTTCTTTGGGATTAATTACTTTTGACTGGAAAAGGTCAGAACACTGGTAACGAATCAAAAGGTATAAACGACCGTACAACTCACGTCGTGAAAGTGTCGTAGTAGAAAATCCTAAACTATATTGAGTCGACCTTAAGGTAGTGGAGCTGATCGAAACAGGTATCATTACGAAGGATTCCGGGTGAACTGAAGTGTACGACACTACAGACCGAGATCCTCTCACTGGTATGGTAGCACCAATAAGTCTACTAATTCTAGATAAAATAGTGTATGATAATCACTTGTGAAATAATACATAAACAGACACAAAGGTTTGAAACACTGGTAGACATAAAATGTGACAAATGGTTACCAAATAAGACTTTGTCATAAAAATATTTTACTATTCCCTTCTCCCCTATTTGATCGAAACGGACCTTAAGTAGGTAAGGTCAAGAGAGCTCTATTGATGAAAACACTGAGTTTTAGGGTACAAATACTTAGACAAGTTTTGACGACTAACTTCGAAACAAGACTTATCATGACCTCACCCAACGGTAAAGGAAGAGGTCTCCTAGAAGGGTTGGGTCCCTAGCTTGGACCCAGAGGACGTAACATCAGTCTACGAAATGGTAGACTCGGTGGTCCCTTCAGACTTTATCCAATTATACAGTATATAGTAGAGTCTACGGTAAAAACTTAGTCACAATTATTTCAGTGGTCCCATAAAAATCCGTAATATGTAATTAACAGAGAAACTGAGTCTCAACCCTCTAAAGGACCGTGATAGAAGGCAGACTATATACTCAAGGGAGACACAGAAGGGTCCACCCCGAGTCGACATGACACAGACTGACCGTAACCAAACAGTTGGTCGTGGACAGTCCAACTCTCCATCAGTAAACGCCTGTCAAGTGAGTGTAGTAAGAAAGAGTATAGTACGACTCTAGACAAACAGACAATGAAATGGATGATTAGAATCAAATTGGGGGACTCTGGACTTCTTGTGTCCAAAGAGTAAGTGAACTATCAGAAAATTTATAAACTTCTGTCCAAGTGTGTAAGAGTTTTAGAGAAGAAGAGGTCCAATTTATCGAGGTGAAAGAATTGACAAAGAGGACATGACACCAAAATTCAGACAAATCGTAAGTCTTCCGAAAGAAGACATAAGGTCAAATACAGTCACGAGAAAAATTCGACATCTTAAGTTTGGACCCAGGTTATCATCAGCGACTTTGGTCTGATTTGTGCCAAGGGTTGTGGGACCATTGGTACCATCATTCCCCTTGTCCTGGGTAATCTGTTTTTTTTATCATGAAGTACAAAGTTACATTGACTGTTTGCAGCAATGCTATTGTAATGTTAATTCTCTGGGCTTCCTATCCACTGAAACTCCCAAGTCTTTTTAACATGCCCTATTACCCTTATGGCAGAAAGTGAAGAGGAACTAAAGAGCCTCTTGATGAAAGTGAAAGAGGAGAGTGAAAAAGTTGGCTTAAAGCTGAACATTCAGAAAACTAAGATCATAGAATCTGGTCCCATCACTTCATGGGAAATAGATGGGGAAACAGTGGAAACAGTGTCAGACTTTATTTTTTTGGGCTTCAAAATCACTGCAGATGGTGACTGCAGCCATGAAATTAAAAGACGCTTACTCCTTGGAAGAAAACTTATGACCAACCTAGATAGCATATTGAAAAGCAGAGACATTACTTTGCCAACAAAGGTCTGTCTAGTCAAGGCTATGGTTTTTCCTGTGGTCATGTATAGATGTGAGAGTTGGACTGTGAAGAAAGCTGAGTGCCGAAAAATTGATGCTTTTGAACTGTGGTGTTGGAGAAGACTCTTGAGAGTCCCTTGGATGCAAGGAGATCCAACCGGTTCATTCTAAAGGACATCAGCCCTGGGTGTTCTTTGGAAGGAATGATGCTAAAGCTGAAACTCCAGTACTTTGGCCACCTCATGCGAAGAGTTGACTCATTGGAAAAGACTCTGATGCTGGGAGGGATTGGGGGCAGGAGGAGAAGGGGACGACAGAGGTTGAGATGGCTGGATGGCATCACTGACTCGATGGATGTGAGTTTGAGGGAACTCCGGGAGGTGGTGATGGACAGGGAGGCCTGGTATGCTGCGATTCATGGGGTCGCAAAGAGTTGGACATGACTGAGCGATTGAACTGAACTGAACTGATTGCCATGCCTTATCTCTGCCATCTTGTCTTGCCTGTATATGTTTTGCCTGCTTCCATAAAAAATACGTAAACACGTATCCTATTTATTAGCTATTTCCTCTAGCTTTGTAGCTTCTTCAGAATTAATCAGTTGGCTATCTTGATCCTAATGTAAGTCTTTGTTGAAATAGGGTGAGTCCTTAAACAGAATAGGGTAGATAGCAGAGCCCTGTAGGATACCACCCAACAACTCCCTCTACCTTGACACTGTTATGTGAGTTTTGTTTGGAATCATTTCAACAGCTGTAACTAACCATGCTCTCAACACTTGACTGTCCTGTCATCCTGCCCACATGTCTCTGTCTTGTTCACATATATCAGTTGCTTTGCTCAGATCCATATATGTTATTTCAGAAAGCTCCCAAGTTTACTAGTGGAGTTAAATAGCCTTTTAATATCTTCCTAGCCTTTCTATGTGAGCCAATGGAATTGAACACTCTTAATACTGGAGAGTGAAAAAGAGAAAAGAAGCTGACTTACTAGGTGTTTATGCAGAGGTGGAAGTGGCACCCACCTGCCATCGCCTGTCCTCTGATACTTGGTCTGGGAGCAGATTTCTGTCCCGGCCCAGGGGCTCTTCCCCTGGGTGATTGTGCTGGTTGGGGAGGTGATGCCTCCCAGTCCTGGGCTCAATCCTCTCAGATGCTCTCCTCCTCCATCCATCTCAGCCCAGCTTCCCCAGAGCAGGTATTTCTTTGGGCTTCTTTCCTTCTGAGACCCACTTAGAAGAGTTGGACTTTTTTAAAAAAAATTATTTACTTTTAATTGAAGGATAACTTCTTTACAATATTGTGCTGATTTGTGCCATAGTCAGCATGAATCAGCCATAGGTATACATATGTCTCCTCCCTCTTGAACCCCCCTCGAACCTCCCACCCCTTCCCACCCCTCTAGGTTGCCACAGAGTCCCGGTTTGAGCTCCCTGGATCATATAGCAAATTCCTATTGGTCATATGTTTTACAAATGGTAGTAGTGGATATGTTTCCACGCTACTCTCTCCATTCATCCCCTCCTCTCTTTCCTCCCCCCAGCCCGTGTCCATAAAGCTTTTCTTCTGTGTCTGCATCTCCATGGCTGCTCTGCAAGTAGGTTCATCAGTACCATCTTCCTAATTCCATACATAGGTGTTAATATACAATATTTTTCTAACTTACTTCACTCTGTATAATACGCTCTAGCTTCATCCACTTCATTAGAACTGACTGAAATGCATTCCTTTTTATGGCTAACATTCCATTATATCTGTGTACCATAAATTCCTTATCCATTCATCTGTTGATGGACATCTAGGTTGCTTCCATGTCCTAGCTATTGTAAATAGTGCTGCAATGAACATTGGGGTACATATGTCTTTTTCACTTTTGGGTTCCTCAGGGTATATGCCTAGTAGTGGGGACCATATAGCATGCTGGGTCATACAGTAGTTTTATTTCTCGTTTTTAAAGGAATCTTTGTACTGTCTTCCATAGTGGTTGTATCAGTCTGCATTCCCACCAACAGTACAAGAAGTCCTTTTTCTTCACACCCTCTCCAGTATTTATTGTTTATGGATTTTTGATGATGACCATTCTGACTGGTGTGAGGTGATATCTCATTGCAGTTTGATTTGCATTAAGAAGGGTACGACAGAGGATGAGATGGCTGGATGGCATCACTGACTCGATGGACGTGAGCGTGAGTGAACTCCGGGAGTTGGTGATGGACAGGGAGGCCTGGCGTGCTGCGATTCATGGGGTCACAACACGACTGAGCAACTGAACTAAACTGAATAATGAGCAATGTTGAGCATCTTTTCATGTGTTTATTAGTCATCTAAGAGACATGGGTTCGATCCCTGGGTCAGGAAGATTCCCTGGAGAAGGGCGTGGTAACCCACTTCAGTATTCTTACCTAGAGAATCACATGGACAGGTGAGCCTGGCAGCCTACAGTCCATAGGGTCACAAAGAGTTGGACACAACTGAAGTGACTTAGCACATTAGTCATCTGTGTATCTTCTTTGGAGAAATGTCTGTTTAAGTCTTTTGCCCACTTTTTTTTAAAAAAATTATTTTTTAATTGAAGGAAATTGCTTTACAGAATTTTGCTGTTTTCTGCCAAATATCAACATGAATCAGCCATAGGTATACCTATGTCCCCTCCTTCTTGAACCTCCCTCCCATTCTCTCCCCATTCTACCCCTCTAGGCTGATACTGAGTCCCTATTTGAGTTACCTGAGTCATACAGCAAAACTGACTGTTTTACATATGGTAATGTAAGTTTCCATGTTACTCTCTCCATACATCTCACCCTCTTCTTCCGCTCTGCCAAGCCATGTCCTTAAGTTTGTTTTCTATGTCTGTTTCTCCATTGCTGACCTGCAAATAAACTCATCAGTACCATCTTTCTAGATTCCATGTATATGCATTGCTGCTGCTGCTGCTAAGTCACTTCAGTCATGTCCGACTCTGTGCAACCCCATAGATGGCAGCCCACCAGGCTCCCCCGTCCCTAGGATTCTCCAGCAAGAACACTGGAGTGGGTTGCCATTTCCTTCTCCAATGGGTGAAAGTGAAAAGTGAAAGTGAAGTCGCTCAGTCGTTTCCGACTCTTCGCAACCCCATGGACTGCAGCCTACCGGGCTCCTCCATCCATGGGATTCTCCAGGCAAGAGTACTGGAGTGGTTATCATATTTATCTTCTCTTTCTGACTTACTTCACTCTGTATCATAGACTCTAGGTTCACCCACCTGATTAGAACTGACTCAAATGCATTACTTTTTATAGCTGAGTAATCCATTGTATATATGTACCACAGTTCCTTTATCCATTCATCTGTCAATGGACATGTAGGTTGCTTCCATATTCTAGCTATCGTGAGTGTGCTACAGTGAACACTGGGGTATTTGAGTCTTTTTCAGTTTTGATTTCCTCAAGGTATATGCCCAGTAGTGGGATTGCTGGGTCATGTGGTGGTTTTATTCCCAGTTTTTTAAGGAATCTCCATACCATCTTCCATAGTTGCCCACTTTTTGATTGGGCTGTTTTTTTTGGTATTGAGTTTTATGAGCTGTTTGTATATTTTAGAAATTAATCATTTGTCAGTTGTTTCAGTTGCTATTATTTTCTTACATTCTGAAGGTTGTCTTTTCACCTCGTTTATAGTTTCCTTTGCAGTGCAAAAGCTTTTAAATTAAATTAGGTCCCACCTGTTTATTTTTATTTCCACTTTTCTGGGAAGTGGGTCATAGAGGATCTTGCTGTTATTTATGTTATACAGTGTTCTGCCTATGTTCTCCTCTAAGAGTTTTATAATTTCTGGTCTTACATTTAGGTCTTTAATCCATTTTGAGTTTATCTTTGTGTATGGTATTAGGAAGTGTTCTAATTTCATTCTTTTAACATAACTGTCCAGTTCTCCTAGCACCACTTGTTGAAGAGACTGTCTCTTTCCCGTTGTTTGCCTCTATTGTCCAAGATAAGGTGCCCATAGGTGTGTGGGTTTATTTCTGGGCTTTCTATCTTGTTCCATTGGTCTATATTTCCATTTTTGTGCCAGTACAATACTGTCTTGATGACTCTAGCTTTTTTGAAAAGTATTGTTAACCTTTATTTTGCATAAGGATATGGTTTAGTAATATTTTTAAAAAGCTTATGGCCTGATCTCTTAATAAGCTCTTAATTCTTTTTCTCCACATGGTGCATTCTGAGTTAAAACATGTTCTTTATAATGTCTTCTTCTTTTTCCTAAGTAACCGTTTATTAGTAATTTATTTATATGTGCACTGATACCTTCTCTGCTTTCCTCCTCTGCCAATTCTATCTGTCATCGTTAGAATTTATGCCTGTGCTTGCTCATGGGTGAGTTCTTTCTCTCTAACACACATGCTGCTGCTGCTAAGTCACTTCAGTCGTGTCCAACTCTTTGGGACCCCATGGACTGCAGCCTACCAGGCTCCCCCGTCCATGGGGTTTTCCAGGCAAGAGTACTGGAGTGGGGTGCTATTGCCTTTTCCGCTCTAACACACATCAGTTCAGTTCAGTTCAGTCGCTCAGTCGTGTCTGACTCTTTGCGACCCCATGAATCGCAGCACGCCAGGCCTCCCTGTCCATCACCATCTCCTACAGTTCACTCAGACTCCTGTCCATCGAGTCATTGATGCCATCCAGCCATCTCATCCTCTGTCGTCCCCTTCTCCTCCTGCCCCCAATCCCTCCCAGCATCAGAGTCTTACACCCTCTTAAATGAGTTAGCCCATGTCTTTTTCATTCCTTTGATCTGATAATCTGATTTTTTTTTAGAAAAGGAAATGAGAATAGCCTGGTGTGGCTTGTTTTTATGAATAGATGTGGATTCATAGAAGTCACTGGTGGTCTTAGGTTACTCCCATCTCTAGTAAATACTTGATTTGTTATCTTGCCTGCATTGACCTCACACTCATGGCTGTATAGTTTTTGGAGTCTTTCACCCTCTCGCTTTTGAACATCAAGACTGCATTTGCCCATTTCCAGTGTCAGTTCTGCTCTTTAAAAAGAGTATTGAGCGCAGCTCTACCAGGACACCTGAGGGCTCCCGGAGATGCTGTGCCGTCTCCTTCCGCCTCCTGGGCTGTGCACAGTTCCCTCTTATCTTGTGTATTTCTCTTTCCAGCATGAACCTGTGCTGGTGAAGATAGGAACTATACTGTAGCTCTACTTCCTCTTTATTTTCAACATGGCATTTCTAAAGCGTAGAACAGTGTTTGACACACAGTAAGTGCTTAATAAATGCTGAAAGACTGAATGAATTCTTTGTAAGCAGCAGACTTATCCCTTTTCTGTTTTTTTTTTTTTTTTTTCCCCCCATGCTTTAAAGCCTTGCTATTCAAAGAGTAGTCTGAGGACCAGCCCCTTTGATGTCACCAGGAGCTTGTCTTAAATGCAGAATCTCAGGCCCCACCTACTGAATCAGAATCTGCCTTTTAACAGGATTTTCAAGTGATTCATGTGTATGCTGCCTTTGAGAAGCACTGCTCTAAAGCATAACTTCAGTCTCAAGCAAAACTTTAGGAGCCTTTCCTGTTATCCCAGTACTAACCACCCCCCACCATAGTTCGTTTGTCTAGATAACACATTTTATCTAGTGAATTGTAGAAAACCAACATTTACATTTGACCCATTTTAATCCTGTTGTTTTTTTTTTTTAATAGTTACACTTACTGGTGGACACCAGAGGTAATAAAACATTTACCACTGCCTTATGATGAAGGTAGGTACGCTGTTTCTCCTTTAGTTTTTATGCCAACCTATTTGGAAATTATTATTAAATGATCTTGAAGCATTCGTTTCATATAACATTTTATTAGAAAGAAATGAGTGACTATTCGTTGTTATGTTGCTGTTATAATAGATAGGAGATTATGACATCTTAGCTTTTTTTAAAGGGTAGAGATTATATTATACTTCTTTTGTCTAAATAGGCCAATACCTTGTATTGTGTCTTACCAGTTATCAGGTATGTCACTCACATGTTTAGTGGATATATTATTTCATCATTTAAAATTAGTACTTAATATAGTCCTACATATTTGGGGGGAATGGGGAGGAAGTGAGGACCCATTCACAAGGAGAAATAAAAACTCTCCCTATATCTAAGCAGTGAAAAAAGGTACAGATGTATGTATAAAACTATATTTTTGTCACTAAAGATTAAATTATATATTGTCAGAAAGGCAGGAAAGTTTTTACATTCAAAGAATACCTTCAGATGTATTTTAACATATTAGGATAATGTTTCCAAATTTAAATAATTGATCAGTTTGAAATAGAGTTTATTCTTGATTCTATTATTGATTCTTCCAACCATGGACAAGCCAGTTTTCTCATTTGTGAAAGGATGCGATGATCTATTGCCAATCTGGAACACTCCAGTTGAAGATTCCTTCTAATCACATTTGACCATGCTGTTTTTGGATGGTATGGTGCAGGCCATAAAGTAAGAAGATTGCAAATGAGTTCTTCACAAATTATTAGTTAGCTTTTAAAAAGCATTTGTGAACCTTGAAATTCTGGGCAAAATCATAAATCATACTGCATGGTAATCCAAGTCTATGCCCCTACCAGTAACGCTGAAGAAGCTGAAGTTGAACGGTTCTATGAAGACCTACAAGACCTTTTAGAACTAACACCCAAAAAAGATGTCCTTTTCATTCTAGGGGACTGGAATGCAAAAGTAGGAAGTCAAGAAACACCTGGAGTAACAGGCAAATTTGGCCTTGGAATACAGAATGAAGCAGGGCAAAGACTAACAGAGTTTTGCCAGGAAAATGCACTGGTCATAGCAAACACTGTCTTCCAACAACACAAGAGAAGACTCTACACATGGACATCACCAAATGGTCAACACTGAAATCAGATTGATTATATTCTTTGCAGCCAAAGATGGAGAAGCTCTATACAATCAACAAAAACAAGATCAGGAGCTGACTGTAGCTCAGATCATGAACTCCTTATTGCCAAATTCAGAC
Source organism: Cephalophus harveyi (assembly GCA_006410635.1). Taxonomy (NCBI): domain Eukaryota; kingdom Metazoa; phylum Chordata; class Mammalia; order Artiodactyla; family Bovidae; genus Cephalophus; species Cephalophus harveyi. Next base: position 77,852 of record SJYT01054752.1, on the reverse strand, counting down.
TTAAATTGAAGAAAGTAGGGAAAACCACTAGACCATTCAGGTATGACCTAAATCAAATCCCTTATGATTATATAGTAGAAGTGAGAAATAGATGTGAAGGACTAGATCTGATAAATAGAGTGCCTGATGAACTGTGGACAGAGGTTCGTGACATTGTACAGGAGACCAGGATCAAGACCATCCCCATGGAAAAGAAATGCAAAAAAGCAAAATGGCTGTCTGGGGAGGCCTTACAAATAGCTGTGAAAAGAAGAGAAGCAAAAAGCAAAGGAAAAAAGGAAAGATACAAGCATCTGAATGCAGAGTTCCAAAGAATAGCAAGAAGAGATAAGAAAGCCTTCCTCAGCGATCAGGGCAAAGAAAGAGAGGAAAACAACAGAATGGGAAAGACTAGAGATCTCTTCAAGAAAATTAGAGATACCAAGGGAACATTTCATGCAAAGATGGGCTCGATACAGGACAGAAATGGTATGGACCTAACAGAAGCAGAAGATATTATGAAGAGGTGGCAAGAATACACAGAAGAACTGTACAAAAAAGATCTTCATGACTAAGATAATCACGATGGTGTGATCACTCACCTAGAGCCAGACATCCTGGAATGTGAAGTCAAGTGGGCCTTAGAAAGCATCACTACGAACAAAGCTAGTGGAGGTGATGGAATTCCAGTTGAGCTATTTCAAATCCTGAAAGATGATACTGTGTAAGTGCTGCACTCAATATGCCAGCATATTTGGAAAACTCAGCAGTGGCCACAGGACTGGAAAAGGTCAATTTTCATTCCAATCTCAAAGAAAGGCAATGCCAAAGAATGCTCAAACTACTGCACAATTGCACTCATCTCACATGCTAGTAAAGTAATGCTCAAAATTCTCCAAGCCCTGCTTCAACAATACGTGAACCTTGAACTCCCTGATGTTCAAGCTGGTTTTAGAAAAGGCAGAGGAACCAGAGATCAAATTGCCAACATCTGCTGGATCATGGAAAAAGCAAGAGA